>PVKB01000171.1:0-167584 GCA_004027205.1 Ctenodactylus gundi
GGGGGGGGTGAGGGAGTGGCCTGCCTCAGACGCCATCTTTGCGGTGAAGCCTGGCTACCCTGTAGTGTCCTGGACATATGCTACATAGGCTTGGGCCCAACCTGACTTACCCACAGGGAGCAGGGCTGAAAATCCCGGAAATGCCGATCTGAGAGCACAGTGATTGAGATAGGAGTAACAAATGTTAGAGATCTACTGCACAGACGATGGTACTAATAAATGACAGTGCATTGTATATTTTTTCAGTTGCTAAAATGGATTTAACTGTGTCACAAAAAATGTCTATAAAGTGATGGATCCCTCAACTTGCCTAATTTAATCATTTCATATTATCAACATACATCAAAATTATACAACTGTCAAAAGTAATTTTGAAAAATAAAACAGTAAATATGGACCCATATTTTGTGCCAAGCACTGTCTTACACCAAAAATAAAGTCATTTATTTATGCTCATTGCCACTGCATGACTTGTGGAGTAATATTATCTTCATTTTTTTAGATGGTGAAATTGAGAGATGAACTTGCACAGAAAGCAAGAAGTAAGATCTGGTAAAAATGACAGTTTGATAACAAAACCTGCACTCTTAACCTCACTGTTAGATTGCTTCTCATTATACAAACAGATCGTGCAAACAATCATAAGTGTGAGGAAAAGCAATCATCTCTGATGTTGTCAGGAGCATCGTGCTGGTAAACAAGAAATCATGGCCTCTTATAGGACAGAAGCTCCCTAAATTTCCAACTGAGACAGCCCTGATTGCAGAAGAGTGGGCACTGTCCCTACCTTTCTTCTGCCACCAAGAAGAAATTCTTCCAGAATCTGCATTCCTTATAAATGGGATTTATATATGCTTAAGATATTATGATATGAAACCCACCACCATGGAACTTCCAGTAAAACCATCACCCTGAAACTACTGTGTTTTTATCGCAGTCATGGTTCTGGGGTACCTCTGTTGACAAAGTACCATGGTACCAGGTGAGAATTCTGTCTCCCATGAGCTGTTAGGAACATGTGGGTCCTGGGCTACATTAATCTCCCAAACAAATCCCAGACTCTTGGGTCTCTTTTTCCTCAATGCTTCCCCTTCTGCACAGGTGATTAAGCGTGAAGTTCAGGTCTCTTTCTTGGACAGCAATGTGTTGGCATGGTCATAAGATTTTATACTTTGAAAATAAAAAATATTTTAACCACAGGTCATTAAGAACTCTGCCTCTTTCCATTCCTGTCTTCCCTTACTGTATCTCCTGGTCACAGAGCAATGGAGTGGCCATAGGGTATTTGGGGGACCTGTTTAAGGAAAAGTTGACTTTAAGGCATGTCGTTTGTGTGAGAAACAGTCCTATGGTTTTGCAGTTATTCCTATACACTACTAGTAGTTCTAGCTAGATACATAAATGGCTTCCAGAGAATGCCCAACCTTCTCTGGCTGCCCATACCACAATGTCATCACGTGAAGTCATAAAGGCAAAAATCAAATAGGATATGAATGTGCCATCCAGTTTTAGATGTGTCTGGCAGTAGAAAAAAAAATCATGGCTTGAAATAAATAGAATCAGAAGCTAGTCAGTGAAAGCTCTTCCAAATCTTTCAGCTCATAATTGAAAGAGGTTATAGAGAGGGGTTTTCAATGCTGAAATTCTTAGAAATGTATACGCATAAACCAAAAAAAAAGTGAAACTGGAAAACAAATGTATGAACTGTCCATAATTTTTTCTTTCAACCATGTTACAAGAAAGAATTATCTGTTTAAAAATGTATTATACTATCAGATTCATATGAAGAAACAATCAGAGTATGTAGCCAGAACTATGCAGGAAAACTCTTCAGCAGATATCTCAGGCAGGTAATGAAATAAAAACATCTCTAGTGACTTCACTGTCCAATTTGCCAACATTTCAAAATTTATAATTTCTTGGAATTTTCTTAAATATTCATTTTATTATCACAGTTATTTTCACTCTTTTTCTTTTCCAATTTTATTGATATGTATATATGCAATACATGTTAACATTGGTCTTGAGTATTTTGTGCATAAACATACTGTGGCAAAATTACAAATCCTTCCCTTCTCCCTTTTCTACCTTCCTGCCCCTTCCCCCTCCTCCCTGGTTCCCATTATTCCCCCCAATTAGTTCTATGGAATGACTGTGATCTGGGTTTTCCATGTGAGAGAAACCACTCGATATTTAACCTTCTGTGTTTGCCTCACTTCACTGAGCGTGATGGTCTCAAAAATCCACTTGTCTAAAAGGAGACAGTTTTTCATAAACTTCAGGCTCTGCTGACCTGCCCCTGCCCCTGCCTGTCTCTGTGCCTTCCCCACAATGGCCTCAGAGCGCGTGTCACCTTCTCTCCCCCTGCTACATTCCTCCCCTGAACTGAGCTCGTCTCCCCCTCACTTCATACAGGCATCGCTATTATTAACAACCTGTTCGAGCAGATTCCTATCTAGACAGACCCCTCCTTGCTTCCCGCTACCCTCTGACCCCATGTACACTCTATGTCGCCACACACTCGTGGCTCTCTCCGTATGGAGCATACACTCCACCAGGAGGGACACTTCCTGTGTTCATCTGCTTTGCTAAGATCAAGGCCTAGCATACAATGGGCACCCGATAAATATTAACAAGTTGAACAGCTCAGCACATGTATGTTGATTCTACCCTAGCCCTCCTCACCTCAGTTACCCATGGTCACCAGTGGCCCAAAACAATTAAATGAAAATTTTAAGAAACAATCTACCCATTTTAAATTGTTCAGAGTGACACGCTGACGTCTCACACCATCCCACTCCATCCCACCCAGGACTCCCATCTCCCTTTGCTTAGCACGTCTACACCACGTAAACTACCTGCCTGTTAGTCACGTAGGAAGCCATGGAGCAGCCAAGCTGGCGCCCAGGTAAACCTCAGGATATCATAGTGCAGATATTTAGGATTAAAGATTAAGGTTCATTGGGGCCTTGGGACGCAATCCCCTATGAATAAGGGATGATTACTGCACGTGTGTGTGTATACTACATAGATATTTATGCATGGAGAGATATAGCTAGACATATATTACATATTAATATTTATTATAGCACGTCGTGTATTATATAATAAATTTTATTTTTATATAATGCATTTTAATGTCTAATTATACATTACATAAAAACAAAATGAAGGATTGGCCTGGCCAGCGGGAATTCTAGACCCACTCAGCCCTGAGAATCAGAGGGGAACTGGCCGCGGTCATCTTCCTGGGGTTCCTGTGTCTTTGCTCACTCGGGACATGGAATTGTTTTTTTACTTTAACCAGGGGCAATTTCGTACATCTATCCATATGTTTCTCGGAGAAGCCCCAGATTTTTTTAAAAAAATCTAAAACGAATACAAATTTTATTCTTAAAATACTGGTAATTTTTCCATGTCAGGAGCCCAGTTCCTGGCAAACCTCCCCTCTCCCACAGAGTCAGAGAGAAAAGACCGCAGCAAATGCCAGCCACAAAGCGGGGTGGCTCATTAGCTGAGGGAACATGGAGAGCCTGAACCACAAGGCAGCTGGCTCCGGGGGATCCGCAGGCGCCCGGGCTGCTGCCTAGTGAGCCGGCGCTCCTGTCACCGCGGGCGACACCACCCTAGAGCTCGGTGAGAGCCGCCCAGGAGCAAGGGCGCAGCTGCTCCCTGGGCACCAGCCCTGCCTGGCTGTGCGCGATGCGACGGTCATTTAGATGTCCCGTTAACCCTTCCGCCTGGGTTCCTCGGGCAGCTAGCATTGGACTGAGGAGGGAGGCAAAAGCCGGCCGCCTGAAAAGTTAGAAAACAGGAAAGAGGCGGGAAGAGCCTCTCTATCTCCAGCGTCTGTGCTCACACTGCCACCTAGTGTTTGCAGTACAGAAAGGAACCTGCGACGTGAACGTTCTCGTAGATCTTAGAAAACAGCTTATTCTTCCAAAAGGATGTTCACCATCGAGCAAGAATGAGCACATTGTTTCCATTTGCTGCCCACTTTCCGGAGAGCCTTGCTTGGATACACTCAGTCCGTGGTCACAAGAAGCCCCCGAGGGGCTACCGGTAAGCCTGATTTATTCGGGTTTTACACAGAAGGAAGATGAGGCAGAGGGGGAAGACCTTGAAGGCTACCTGCGACAAGCTACACCTCCACCCTGCCCCTCACTCTGCGTGCTAATTGCCGCGAAGGCATAAAACTAATAATAATACCCAGATGGAACCATTAAGGACTTGGGGATAAATTCAACTGTGTAGTAGGAGTCAAAATTATGGGGAGATATTTCTATCTGGTCTCTAGCCACTTCTCACGTGGAGACTGGTGTACCTGAGAGGCCCACATTCTACGCCAGGTGGACATACCAAAACAGAGTTCCACAGGTAACTCTAATTCTCCAACAGATGCAAATTTATTTTTATGCAATTCTTTTCACAATCATAAAAATACTCACAGAGTGAAAAGAAGTAAGGTGGGAGGGCCACAAACAGGAAATGAAATTCTGTCCGAGACTCCTTTATCAATTGAATGTCTTGACTTCTATTTCCCCAGTTGTAAACATTTTTCATCCTCTCTTCTTAAAAAAAAAGACTCTTTGGTTTAGAAAAAAGCAGCACACCAACATCACTCACGTGTGTGACGGGTAATCTTGGTTGGATTGTAAAGCACCTAAAAGTTAGGAAAGCACACTTACCTGAGACATAAGGCCGGTGAGACAGTGAGCTGAGCGGGAGACTCGCCGTGAATGTGGTCGCCTCCCGACAATATGCGGGAGAGCCGAGTGAAGAAAGCAGGCAAAGGGAAGCCCTCAGCCACAGCACAGGTTGCTTTCCGCACCACACCCTTCCACCTGATGTTCTTCCTCGCCCAGATCCGAAAGCCATGGAGCCAGCTGCCCCATGGACTGACACCTCTCAAACTGTGAGCCAACCAAACCTTCCTCCTCCAACCTGGCATTCTCAAGAATGTCCTACCAGTGATGGAAACACAACACGGCACATTGATGTGCAAACCGTATGTAAGCACTATGATGTGCATCATGCATCAATGTATGCACAGAACACTTACAGGAAAAACAAAACTACTTTTAACTATGGATTGGTGCCACAAAAGGCAAATCTCATTGCCTCAAAACTGTTGTAATACTTTTGAGACAAAAATATGACTAAAATCTATTTTTAGAAATATCTTAGTGATAAAGAACAATTGGAAGATTTGGTCGTGAGCTGTCACAAATGGATCTGGTACAGGTGGAAGGTGGTTACTGGCTGCTTTATTAAGATAGAGCAAAAATGAACTGCATTCATTCACTGACTCTCCCTTTGTACTAGTAAATGTATTCAAACTCTGATAGAATTAGACTTTGAACTTATATAAATGCACTATAATGGATGATTTTTACTCTGAGTAGTTTCTGAAAAAATCATAATAGAATTTTTAAATATTAATTTTTAAAATATTCCACCAATATAACATATTTCTTGGCAAAAGTAATTATCTTCTTATTCAGTTAAAAACTATCTTCATCTAACAAGAAGCTGGCAAGTTTAGGTGTATGTATTCTGCATATCTACTAGAAAAGCAAAAGCTCACTTTTCAGATTAAAGGTCAACAAATTTGGAACACTTTTTGCAAAAAAAAAGAAAGAGAGAATTATACCCTCTTCAAGTTCAAATACTACCAAACAAAATAATGAAAATAAAGCCACCAATCATGTATGTAAGAATAAAAAAGACTTCTGACACTTTTCTCAACTCTTTACAGAATGCTATTCTACACTCATATAGATCTATTTTTCAGAAAATGCATCACATTTGATTGTTTCTGGTTTTAATTCTATTGATATTAAAACTTGTATTCATTGGATAAAAATAGTATGATAATAAAGAGGCTTTGTATGACTTTATTTCGGATTTTTAATTCCAAAATAGCTGTTCCTTCAATGGATAAGTCTGCCTACCATTTTATCATAAGCTGTTTTTAATAAAGAAGTGATTTACTCACGAGTCTCTGGTCTTCTGGAATGTTTCTTGTGATGACTCAGAGCAGCTCCTTTGTACTCATCATGGAAACAAAACTTAGCAAATGCCATAAACTCAGCTGTGGTGGAGACCCCTGTACCAAGTAGCAAGCCTCCCGCGTGGAGTTATTTGTTCTCATACTTGTTTCTTCTTGACTTCGGCAATATTTTCTGTGCCTCTTCGAGTAGTATTTGTTGACAAAGGAATCTCCAGGTTATTTTCAGTATATTATGCCAGCCATTTAAACCTCAACAGGAGGAGCGAGGATATTTAACTTCGAATTACTATGTAATGGAATCTCAGAAGTGGCTCCCAAACATCTATCATTATATTTAGTGCCTTATAGTATGTTATAATAAGATTAAATCTTACTTGATCTGAAACATTACTGGAAAAGCATTAGGAGATGTGTGTGTGTGTGTGTGTGTGTGTGTGTGTGTGTGTGTGTGTGTGTGTCTTTTTTTTTTCCATGCACTTCCTGCATTAACATTTTGCCTGGGGGCTGGAAGTAGAGCTCAGTGGTAGTTGGCTCAGGATGCACAAGGCCATTGGTTCAATCCCAAGTACTGCAAAAATAAAACCTGCAAGGCGGTCCCTCATTAAATTCAAGACATCACCCCGGCTGATCACAAATAACCACAAGGGACCACTGCGAACCTCCCGCAGAGTGGAATTATTTCCCATCCAGCCCTTAAGGCACCTCTATGCCACACGTGATGAACAGAGCCATAAAGGCGGGCACACATAGGTCAGCTTTCCTGAGATCCAGGAAAAGCTTAAAATTTTTATTTTCAAGGATAAAAATATATACAAATAGATCTAATATCCTCTTCCTACAAAAAGAGCAGATTATTACCTTGCACTTCATTTTGGATACCACTACCCTAAGGAATGAGTTGCACACTGGCAAAACACACATTGAAACAACCACTGAGATTGAGTACCAGCTAATTCTATTTTTAGAGATGAGTACATTAAGACACCTGGAGAAACATTAGTATTCATGGTGGGATTTGTACCAATATGCTCTCTTAAAAGAGAGAGCTGAGAGGGGAAGATAATAACTCAGGTTTTGGGCTGGGAAACATCAAAGTGACTACGGTACCCTAAATAATATCCCCCAAAGATGGCCCCCTCCTAACCTCTGGAACCTGTAAATATTTTACTTTATGTATCAAGGAACTTTTCAGATGGGATTAAGGATCTAGGGGTACAGATGGTCTTTTGGCCATCCACCAGAAGGACCCAAAGGAGTTATGAGGTAGCGATGAAGGGCTAAGTGCTAAAGCTGAATGCCAGCAGCTGTGCAGCCCTGACTCTCCAGCCAGGACCAGGTGGGACAGTGGACCCCAGCAGACACCACCGGAAGGAGCTAGCCAAGTCGGAAAACCCCGACAGAACACGAGGTGCTGCAGCGAACACCAGCACTGAGATGCCCGGACCGGCACTCCCGCTATGCAAATACCCCGGCGCTACATGCCACCCGTGGGGAAGGGGACCGGAAGTTCCGACCGGAAGTTCCGACCTGACTGGACCTGTAACTGGAGAACCTGTGCAGAAGAAGCACACAAACTGGATGGGAGTGCAGCGCCTTCAGAGGGACTGAGGTTCCAAAAAGATACGAGGGTCCATTCCAAAAAGAAGAATGTTAACTTTCATAGATGAACTTTATAGTGCGAAAATGCCACATGTGCTGTCATGCTCCCAACAGGCCCGGCACACAGAACGTTCTCGGCGTTCGCTGCCAGGCAAGCTGCACGGTGCAGAGACACTCGGCTTCGCTCTCCTGCCCGATTGCATCTGGTCTCCTCTTCAGCTGCAAGCTGTCCTGCTGAGACAGGGACTGAAACAAATTGAGAACAAAGCCGGAACCGGCCTCGCAGGCAGCACTGGGCAGCTGGGAGCCAGTCTGCTGCTGCGGAGGGGGGAAGGTTGCAGGAGCACACAGGGAGGATGGATGCACTGGGGGCTCCCCGCTGCCTGCAGTGGGCGTTTCCCTGCTGCTGTACGGCAGCCTGAAAGGGCACACGAGCTCCTGACAAAAATAAGAGTACCTGTTTAGCCTCAAACGCCACAGGCAGATCAACACCTCACATCCGGTTCTGGAACTTGGAATTCATTATGGATCTAATACAGCACATCTCAGGGGGGTAGAAAAAGCAAGTAGCACCACAAAAATTTGTAAGTTAAAATCCTAAAAACAATCTTGAAAAAACCATTTTATGGTTCCTAATAGCCCCTTTTTAGGGAATTTTTAGTAAGCTCTATTTCTTCCTCAATCAAATCTTAATAGATACAAGTTACGATAATCTTCCACAAAATTCATGTTGTGAAAAATATTTATTATCCCTAAAGCTCTTTGAGGAGGTCTAAATGTGTCAGAAAGCTTCACACAGAGTTGTCAAAAGAGTATGTGACTTAATAGGTTATCTAAACATGTTAAACAATACCAACTTTGTATTTAAAATTTAATCATAAAAGAATAAATATTCAATCCATAATTTTCTTTCATGACATTTTATATAAGAACTCTGAAAACGTGTAAGACCCTTCTCACACAAGTATTCACAGAGTAACCAGTAAACTGATCTATTTGCCAGAACACCTAGAAATTTCAACCAATTAACCACTCCCACAGATGATCCTTGTTAGTTCTAGGTCTATATGATATAATAAATTGCTGTTAAGTGTGGTACCCTACTGTGCTGTTGGGAGGCAAGAACTTACTCCTTATCTCTGTCTTTTCATAAGTACTGGGTCAGATAATCGCCACTTCCGGGACACATTATCATAAATATTAACAAGATAGTGAACTGCTCATTCCTCTACAAAACAGGCCAAACTGCCTAAGGTTTTGCTGTGAATATGAACTCGAGAGAAACCACTGGATTGTAGGACTCAACTCAGGGACGGCACTCTGTCCTTCCTTCACGCCGTTCAGGACGCATTCAGATATCCCCTCTGCTGTGGCGCCCTTCTCCTAGTGCCCCGGGAGCAAGCGGCCGCTGGACGCTCACACTCTGCACTCAAGTCCCTTCCATCACGTGCTAGTATCCTGTAAACATGAGCTTCTTTGATATAACATTGCCCCTTTAATCATACCTACTTGGAGAATCTACATGCTTTCTGAAAAAAAAAAAATCTAGTTGTTGTCTCAGCTCCATGGTTTTAACCACAAACTAACTTTTATATAACGCTAGTTTTACTTGCATGAACTTGGACTTGCATGCCTTTTAATCACTCTTCCAGAACGCAAAGAAGGATGTTAAAGTGCTACATGAGAACTCCCAGTCCTGAAGTACCTACCCTAGCAGACCGGATCTTTCAACTCAAACCATCAGGAAGTAGTGAGAATAAGGGAGTTTCACCTTTGTGAGGGGGCTGTTTTTTTCACTATGTTACACAGAGAAGCATTTCAAGCAAAATACCGGTAGATGACACATAGAGTTCATCTCCTCACACCTCAGTTGTTAAGCTGGGAAGTTGTTCAGCTAAAAGGAAGTTGGTAACTTTTCCCTTTCCCTTCAGTAAAGGTTTCTTAGTGGCCCAGCAGTCTTTTCGGGGTACAATTCCTTAGGTACACACACACACAGGTAATTCTCAAACACAGAAGCAGAAGAAATGGCATATAGCTACAATTGTTGCCTCTCTAAGAGAAATATTCATAAAATCTTAAAACACAGAAATAGCTATGCTTCAATACGGCATTTGTTAGACCCATCCCCTCCCTATGTCCCACACAGCATACATCAAAACACTAAAAATAATGAAAATTCTTAACACAAAAGACTAAAAACTTGGTAATCCACTGCCAAAGTCTGGGTAAGATTTCAACCAATCACCACAAAGCTAAGCTGGGAACATCACATAGGGGCCAAGGACTCGTTGTAGCTTGAATTGCCGCAGCACCACCACGGCCTGCATGTTGTAGTTAGCTTTCCATCACTGTGACAAACCGGCTGAGGAAAGAATTTGGATGAGGAAAGGTTTATTTTGGCTTATGGCTTCAGTCCACGGTCCAGAGTTTTCATTGCTTGTGGTGAGCGCATCGTGGCAGAAGGTCAGGGTCAAAGAAAACCACTCACCTTATGGCACACAGGAATGACAGCGTGAAAGCCAGAAAGAAAGGGACTCAAGAGGGACAAGATACACTCTCCAAGATCATGCCCCTAGTGACATCTTCCTCTACCCTATTCCCTACCATTCCCATCACCTTCCTATAACGCCGTCAAACCAAGGATGCTTAATGGATTAATCTACTGATAAAATTAGAACCCTCATGATCCAAATACCTTCCAAAAGTCCCACATCGAACAGGGCTGCACTAGAAACCAAGCTTCCTACACACGAACCTGGGGAGGACATTTTAGATCCAAACCGTAACACTGGATCTTGACTAACAAATCCAAGATCCTGAACATCAGAACACAGCCACGCAGAACTATCTCTCAATGGGCTGGCCCTGCTTCTTGAAATAGCCAGTGTACCCTCTGCCATCTCTGTCCACAATATTCTGAAACACCTTCCCCCCAATCTATCAAAGTAGAGATGAGGGGAAGGACCACACGTGTTGAGGTGACACACAACACACTGTGACATGCAGCTATGGTTGCTGACATATTATGGGGACTGGTACAGACAGAATTGGCATGCAGATGGCTTTCTGTGTTCTCCTTCAGTTCGTCTCATGGGAAAACAGCAAGGACACTTTGTTAAAGGTGGCCACACAATGGAAACTGAGTGAGGGACTATATACATGAAGGGCCTCCGTGTGCATCTCTGAGAAGGGCAATGTACCCACTCCAACACATGTGTGATCTTGGGAAAGGCCTGTCATAATTGACTCCCAACTGTCGGTGCTTAGTCCTCCTTTTACTAGATCTCCAGGAAGCATCTCTCAGCAGGTTTTTCTGTCCTTTAAATGCATCCCTGAGCTGGCTTTCTGAGCACCAGAGTCTTAGATTTTTCTTTAACTCAAAACATACTATTCTTACCTCTGGTCTATTGTGCTGAAGCACCCAGGACTTGGCTCGATCCCTGGGCATCTTTTCTACTCTAGGTACCGTCAACATCCTAGCAACATCCTCCTGATTATCAGCTTAGGATGCATTTACTCGCCATGACCCCACATTTCTATCTCCAGACTATACATCTTCTCCCTTAGAAGTGAACTCCAGACTTGCATAGCCACCTGACTGACACTGTCATTATAGGCACAGGAATCCCAGTTACTCAGGAGGCTCAGGCAGGATGATCACAAATTCATAACCAGCCTAGACAACTTAGTAACAACCTGTCTCAAAATAAAATTTGAAAAGGTTAGCTCAGCCCTTCCTAGACTAAATCCTCAGTACTGTATTGCATAAATAAATAAACAAAGCTAGATAGCTTAACAGACCTTGCCATGTTTAAGAGCCAGGCTTCCGCTCTCCCCACCTCATTATCCCAAGTATGCTCTACCTGCAGCCATTTCCATCCCACAGGATCGCAGCTCTATTTTTCTAGGTCTCAAAGCCAGAGTTTTGGATTTATTGTGGCTCTTCCTTTTCTCTCATGCCACATCAAATTCTGTCAGATTTACCTGTTAAGATACAAACACGCTACACCCCTTCCCTGCATAATCTCCCCACCCCTTAGTATCTCCTGTGCAAAGGATGCAAAGTCATCTTGACAACCTCAGCAGACTTAGAAACGGTCTCCCTTTTTCCCTCTGCCCTTCTTCCAGGTATCGTACACACAGCAGCCTCTGGGGCTTTAACACATAAGTCAACTCATTTCATGGCTCTGCTCAAAACCTGCCCATGTCTTCCTACTCCATTCACAAAGTCAACATCTATGACGGCTTGCTGACCTGTGCCTTCCCACCTCACGTCCCCAGTCCTTTACTGGTGTCCCTCCAACCAGACCGTAGCTCGTGAACATGCCTTAAGACTCTGCCACTTGCTCTTCCCCATGTCTGGGATGCTTTTCCTTCAGATGGCTGTATGGTTTGCTCTTTATTCCTTCAATTGTCAAAGAGGCCCTGATTATTTGTTTTCCACTTTTCATATCACTTCCTGTGTTTTTATATTTTCATGGATTGGTTCATTATCTCTCTTAACCAGAATAAAAAACAAGTCTGAGCCAAGACTTTGCAATTTTTGTTGCCGTATTCAGAATATCTAAATCAGTGCATGGCATATTCCGTTTGAATAGAAATTTGTTGAATGATTTAATCTCCCCTTGTCCCGAGATGGAACAAATCCTCATGGTCTTACATAAAGCTATTAGAGAATCAGGAGCCTAGAAGAAAACGGCACCTAACAATTTGTACAACAGAACTTTCATCACTAAAGATAGTATGACAAAAAAAAGAGAAAATAATTCACAGCAGACAAGAATATTCAGTGGGATAAGATGGAAAGACAAAAGGTTTTAAAAGTAAAGGAATAACAGCCAAAAGAGATGGGGAATTCAGGATGCAAAAATTAAAGCATGCACTGGGGACAGTCATGAGCGGAATTAATGAGGAAGAAAGTGAAATTGATTTATTTATTCAGCAGCTGCATTCTGTGAGGGCTCCTGCATGTCAGGCAGAAAACAAGGCAGCAAATTCATTTTTGTGAACAGGTGGTAAGATACACAAGTCCAAGCACTGCCCGTGGGAGCTTCATCTGGTGGTACCTTTGTGTAAACCAGTTAGCAAAGCACATCGTCAGCATCTTCAGATGAACACAGATTCCCCTAAGATAATGTCCATGAAAATAATATAAGGAAATAGAGATATGACTCTGGACTCTGGAGAGCTTATGTTAAAATATAGTCACATATGTAACATAATTATATACTGTACATTTTTAAATATTAGAAACAACTGAAGTGAATGCACTAGTAAAAACTGTCAACTAAAGGTTAATGGAGACAAACAATGGAGAACTATCGAACCACTGAAAAAGCACTGGAGGGCCAGGGGCATAGCTTAGCAATGGGGACTTGGCCAGTATGTTCAAGGACCTAGGTTTAACCCCAGTACAAAGGAAAAGAGAAAGAAAAGATTTAAGGAGCACAAAAAAATCATAATCCAGTGTTGAAGCAGAATAAATGCCTATATGCAGGAAAAATTCAAACACAGCTCTGATCAACAGAGTTTGGAGCTGAGAATTATTATTATTATTATTATTATTATTATTATTATTATTATTATTATTATTTGAGACACGGTCTCATCTGTAGCCCAGGCTGCTCCTGAACTCACTATGCAGCCCAGGCTAGCCTTGGACACATGGCAATCCTCCTGCCTCAACCTCCTGAGTGCTGGGATTATAGGCATGCACCACCATGCCCAACTTTATGTGGTACTGGGGAACTGAACTCAGGGCCTTGTTCTTGCTAGACAAGTGCTTTTAAACACTGTGCCATTCATCTAGCCCTGGAGATGAGAATTATATTCCTTATCCTCGGGACATCTGGCAAATTGTTCTCAATAAATACACATGACTTTAATAGCTAGAAATAAAAAATAAGTGCTTTACAAAAATTAAAACTGAGATTAATTTTCCTAAATTACTACTTCACTATGTATTTTGAACCTGTTCCGACACAGCTCTCATTTCACAGAATTACTCACCTCACTTATATTATCACAAAGTATTCAAGCAAATTTATATCATAATATTTTATATTCTTGCACTCTCATTCAAACTTTCTGAAAGAGTGCTTTTTTTGGCTCAGTAAACTATCTAAATTCACAGGAGTAAGAAAATGAAAGTAAATATATTATTCAAACGATCCAACAATTTTTATTCACATTACCCCTTTCTGTAGAGATGTACTGTATTAAAAAAAACTTCAGTTTGTCAAAAATAGAAACAATATTCCTCACTAAAATTTTTCAATAAAAACATCCAGACTGTGGCACCAATTTCATGGGTGTACATACTCCAAAAATCTGTCAGATTCAAAGATGTTCAATTATCTGTCAACTATACCTTAGGAAAGCTGCTAAATAAAACATGATGTCAAGAAAGCTCGCAAGCCACACGTGATGCAAGGGCCTAGTAGATATGCAAACACAAGCGAAAACACAAGAAAGAAATGAAAAGAGCCAATCCTTGTTTGCATCAAGTTTATTTACAAAGGCAGCTGAAAAGGAAGGCTTGCTAGTTTCTGGAGAAAACTTTGGATATACAAATCATGGTCATTTTTTATTAATGAAAACAAGCAGCTTTCTACTTGGAATTGCTTTGCAGCACTTCTGGTGAAGAAAACAGAGCTCCCGCATCCACCAAACAAAATGTGAGAAGCTAACTTTTTTTTTCAGGCATATTACATAGAAAGAAGGCTATAGGCAGCAAATTTAGGGATGGATTTAAATGAAAATTTTTATCCAGTACTGCATTAACTTAGTGTACATTATAATAAACAGGGAAAGTGCAATTCCATATTTATATTAGCTATTTGAAATAATGTTTAAGAACTTTTAAAAAAGACAACAAAATACCCTCCTCTAGCCACCCCTGAAGATTCAAACTAGATCATTATCAGTCTCAAAAATAGTCTTAAGTTCTTATTTTTCCCCTTGTGCTTTTAAGATGCTGAATTCAAAAAGTAAATACTGCACTTGTCCCCCACACATAATTACCTTCTTATAAATAACAACAAAAAGACAGGTTCTAGCAAGGCTATAACATTCCTACATCATCTAAGGAGGCCAAAAAGGTTATTCTTTTAAAAAAGAGAAAGCAAAAAAGACAAACGACACGCATTTACAGTTCTACATCAGCAGCAGCCACCTCTTCTTTTATCTGCACCAGTGCTTTCCTACGGAGGCTGACATCACATGGCGGTTGGCCGTCCAGCTGATCAGGCGAGGAGAGAAGAGAGAAAGGTGCTTAGATTCCAACACGCGTGAACATCGCCACATGGATGCACAGCAGTCATCACTCAGAGAACGGGCCAGGGAGGTAGAAAAAAAATTCAGTCTTAGAATACAGCTAACGAGCTGTGGCCTCTGGGCTCCAGAATTCTTTATTTTTAAAAATGGAGTAAAACTGATGACTGATATAGAAAGAAATTACACTCAACTCTCTGTTATGTGCACAAAAGGAGAGCAAAGGCATGGGCAGTTTTATAGTAATGATCCCCAAAATCAATTATATTTGGCTTTGGAATGAACACAGAAAAGTGCACACGCATACACACACCCCCCCGAAAGCACCCAGCCTTGATGCTCTCCACCCCAGCGTCAGTGTCCAGGGAAGCCCCAAACAGCTGCGGAAGGAAGGAGGCTCCAACCACCGAAGCCACCGGCAGATAAGAGAGAGTGGCAGGACTTAAGCCTTTTCCAAAGCACTCTTCACAGAAAGGGCCATATAAATACCTCGGAGTTCAAAAGCAAATGGCTTTGCTGATACCACTTGTACCACCCTTTTACAACAAGGAAGAAACATGTTACCAGCATCAAGGTTCAAAATATACACAGCAGTAGTGGTGGTCTTGCTGTAGCTATAAACAATACACAACCTAATTATGCTACCCTGTTTCGTAACACAAAAACACTATCTCCATCTACCTACAAAGTAGCAGTTGAAGATTTAAAAAACTCACTTTTGCCAAAAAAGACATTGAAACACTATATAATCAGAATAAGCCTCTCTTTTATACATTAACCATAGACTGACTGACTTATTACTTTAAATGACCATTTTCCAAGCTGGTCATATTCTAAATCATAGAAAGTTCACTGTTAGATAACTGAAATAAGCTGATGCTGTGAAATCAATCCCTAATTAAGAAGCCTGATTACAGTGTCAGCAGGACGTTCACTTAACTCTCTTCTGGTTAGCCTGTATTCTTGAATGATTAGAGGTTTCTCCAGGCCCCACGTGGACAGCGGGAGACACTACCCTGCTTTCGGATCCACCTCTCCAGTTGCTTGAGCCCACAACCCACCCTGTGTGGCTGGACCTGAGCCGGGACCCATTGCTAAGTACCCTCTTCAAGAAGGACAGACTAAGGTCCCTAAGCCCCCTCCCCACCCCCAAATCCTAGGGCAGTGAACCTGGCGGGGGAGCGACTGCCGGCTCAGGGAAGTGCATGGGAATCCGCGGTCTTCTTAAAAGACAAGAGATTTTCTCTCTGATTTGCTCTCTTACATTTAAGTCTGAGATAGCAGTCGTTGCAGTACAGTTGGTGGTTTCTGATTCTGACTTCAGCTCCTGCGGAAGAGCCTCCGAGGTCGCACCCGCAGGCCACACACTGAGGGACAAAAAAGAACACCTATAATCAGAAACTCAAGAATCCTTGGGATACCCTCGGGAGAATAAAACACACAGAATGCAGCCTGTAAGCTCTTGGATACACTTCCAAAAAGGGGTTGGGGGGCGCTAAGACATGATTAGTAGACTAAAATCAAGCCTGCTAGGTAAGACAATATTTAAAGCGTTCATAAAGCCAATTTTAAAAGCCAAGATGATCACTCAATATCTGCCTTAAAAAGGAAAAATAATTTTCTGATTGGTTTAGAGAAATTTAGCCTTCAGTTGTTTCCCTCCCTCCCCCAGCAGCACAGAAGGTAAGTGACCACGTGAAAGAAGTGGCTAAAATGAATGGAGTCTGGGCTTCTGGCACTCCACTCCTTGGGGCCACGCCCAGTGTTCCACGGCACTGGTGGCCCTGGCGTGTCCAGTGCTCCCACCGTGTGGGCCTCACTTCAAGGGATATTGACTCCTCGTGTTCAAACACTCACAATTTTCAGTCATTCCGCTCTGCCTAGGAAGAGCCCAGGCCAGCACTAGCACTGTGCATGCTTAAACAAGCCCTGGTTTCAGGGACTTGGGTCAACACATGGGAACTTCTCTTCTGGCCCAATGCAAGCTCAAGAACCAAACAGACGTGTCTCTAGAGGTAGGTTCAACAGGCCTAGTGCCACAGCCTTAGTTCTTCCTTAGGTACAAAATCCTAGCGCTTGTAAGCATGGGCTGTGCAATTAAAAAGACAGCTACAGTGGCTTTCCTTACAGTCTCCCTAGTCAAAGCAAGGCTTCCAGACCCTGTGATAATAACACGTCCATATGCCTTCAATAACATTAGTAAATCATAACTATGCCTATGATGATATGTTAGAGAAAACATTTATCTACTCTAAATTTTGTAGAATTCTAACAGAGACAGGAGATGCATAGTGTTTCCAGATTTGCCTTTTATAAAAGGTTCAAGATCTGAGAACTAAGGATTAGCAAGCGATGTGTGATTCCAATGCAGCAGACTGACAAACAAAGCGCCTGGCTGGTTAGTGCACATCCACACCCCGGGCTCAAAGCAGCCATGCGCTCTCCAAGCAAAGCTTTGCGGGCTTGCAGGCTGTTTGTCTCAGTCTCACCTTAAAACAATGCAAATGATAACAAAGACCCAGGGACTCGATGATCATGGCAGCTCCTTTGCCCAGAATGTTACTGCAGTAGGAGCACACGCGCTTCCCACTGACTGACCTGGGTGCAGAACGAGAACGGAACGGAGGCTTTCACCTGAGCAGCGCGAGGGTCGCATTTAAAATCATACTCTGGCATTAACATTAATAATAACTTTTAAGAAATGCTTTAATAGCTACAAGAATAAAAATCGTTCTGAGCCACTTACAGCGTGTCCCTATTACGCTGTCACCTTGGACTATCTGCACCAGAGCCCTGAGATTCCTGCTGCCTAGTCACCTAAATGGACAACCTCAGCGCATTAGTCCTTCTGGCCCTTCATGATGCCACCCGCCTTAGATGGCATATGTTGTTGTGTTGTCACCAACAGCTCTTGTCCTCGGATCCAGAGGTGCCATGCTATCTCACAGAATGCTAGGAGTAGCTCCAGCCTCCTTCATACGGCACCGCTAGTCCTCTATGGCCTACCTTGTCCCCCTTTCCTGGACCCGCCTTCTTATCTGCCCAATTTTCTAGTTTTTTTCTAGCTAAAGAGAGTACTCTTTCCTGACTGTGCCTCTGGCCTCTATACTGCTTTTGCAAAGAACGAAATGAACACTGCTTTACAGTTGCTGCTGAGCTAGCTGTAAAGGAATCCTGGTGAAGAACTAACCCTAATTCACTTTTGGACACGAATCTCATCTCTCCCGCGGCTAAGGTGATGCCATTTCCTCTTCACCTTTGCATGCTGTGGCATTGGCACAGCTCCTCGGTGGCACTGAGCAGTGCATGGCTGCTGAGTATCCAATATTCCAAGGGCCACGTTCTTGACCAAGAACTTCTCAGGCCATGGCCTGCCCTCAGCCCTTTGTTCTCGTTGGGTCAGGCTCCTAGGAAGTAAGTGTGTCCTTTCTGCACAGGTTTCAGCTCTTCCAACAAAATGACCTTACAGCCTCACCTTTTTCCTCTGACTTCAAACTTCCTAGCACATGTTTTGTAGATTCTGGCACATGTAATTTTTCTTTTGGATCGACACAAAATATTTTCTTATCAAAATCTCTCATTTGACAAACCAAAAAAATACTAATATCAATCGATGTATTTCTACTTTTAAGTATTTCCTTTGTGATGAAAGCACTACATGCCACTAGAACTCCCTTGAAGTGACAACAGAAGCTTTTATCTATGTACTTAGGTGAAGCCCAAAAGATTTGTGGAGAAGCCATGCAGACCTACACAACTCACACTGACATCTGAGCTCTACTTACGAGGGCTAATGGTGAGCCAAGATGCTGTCAGCCCCTCACGCACTTTCCACACCACAAGACCTACAGAATTCAACTGATATAGCCTCAACAGAACACTGGCAAATCGGACAACTGGAAAGCTAAACCCCAAATGCAAGATGTAATCTACTAAACAATCTTTTTTTAAAATCCAGGTTGATAAAAGATCCCTGAACTCTAGAGCTTGAATATAATTTCATTTTTCTTTGTGCTTTTTACCTAGTTCCAATAAAATGAATTTGTAGTACTGTCATTAAAATAATCCAACATAGCACTATACTGCTTCTACTCATAAATGTGAAAATTATCCACGAGCTACTGCATATTTCTGTAACTCAGCATGGAACTATTCCATTCCTCTTCTATCTAAGACATTGACCACAAAAACAAGCCAATCAGCCCCTGGCAACAGACAGACATCTTGAAGATTTCAGATGGCTTCACAAGACACTTATGAACACCATTAGGATAGCACTGAAAATACTGAGAAAGCTTTCTCCAATGTGATTTGATGAAAGAACATTGACTTTAACACATTAAGAAAGGCTATACTCTTTTTATTAGATAGCTTGGAAAAGATCTGAGAAAACTTTTAATGGGAAATGTCCCTGAGACTAAGAGAAGAAAAGGAGGAACGTGAAGGGCCTCACCTGCTGCGAAGCTGCGGTCCTGTCTGTGAAGTGGAAGGGGAAGAACTGCGCGGGCTGGGGGACGGTGTGGTGGCCACACCAGAGGTGGCTGCTTTCACAGGGCCAGCCGCAGGAGGGGGCACGCTAGAGGATGGGTTCCGCATGTAGGCACGATTGGAGGTGGACACCAGCTGAGGGGGCGGGTGACGGAAGTCCTGAACAGAAGAGGAAGTGTGGACTCCTGCAGACTGATGAAACCAAGTGGACTGTCGCCAAGAGCCTGGCCGTGGGGAATCCAGGTTGTCTAGAGACTCACCTCTGAAATGCAAAAAGGACTCACAGAGACCATATACCTCAGCAGGAAATCTTAGTTCCCCATTATAGCCACAGAAAGATCTATCTTACACATTGCATGAGCAGGTATCAATCTCAGAAGTCCAGGTACGTATCAGATCATCTTTATTTAATAATAAGTTTATCCTCAGAGACATTTCACATTTCAATTAAATTTCACTTTTATTTTTATTCATGCAGTACTTAGAGAAAGTAAGGACCAGCCACACCTGGTAGGACCAGCCTATAATCCCAGCACTCTGCTTAGGCAAGAGGATAGGAAAGTTGAGCCAAGCCTGGGTAACTTAGTGACTTAGTAAGACCCTGTCTCAAATTCAAAAATAAAAATAGCTGAGGATGAGCACAGTGTGAAGGCCCAAAGCTCGATCCCCAGTACAAAGAAACAAGGAAAGAAAGAAAGAAAGAAAGAAAGAAAGAAAGAAAGATGAAGCATTCTAGATACTTAAATATGGCAGGTATTAGCCTAGATACTGCAACAACAGTATTAAATTTAATCTTCACAGTGCTATAGAAGCTTTAGCTTTTTTTTTTAAATCTTGCAGACTTTTAATATGTCCACAGTAAAAGTCAGCCAGTGGTGGCTCTGGCTCTCAAACTATAGTTCCCCCAATTCTAAGATAACCCAGACCATGCCATTCCCCAACCAGACTCTAAATTTCAGCAACTGCTTAGTATTCAGAATTGAGAGAATGAGCTGGTTTTTTAAGCCACTAAGTTCAAGGTACTGCATCATGTAACACTATTTCTCTCTCATTCTTTAACGATCATATAGTATTGCGCCTTATTGGTGCATCAAATTTATTGAACTAAGTACTCTCTTAATAGTACACAAGGGGATTTTTGTTCTTTATAGGTCATTTCCAATGTTTCAGTGTACATCTTTGGATATATTTGGTGTCAGAAACCAAAGTTCTCACAGGGCACAAATATATACAATTTGATTAAACAGGGGACTGGAAGAATGGCACAGTGGTTAAAGCGCTTGCCTAACAAGCTCAAAGCCCTTAGCTCAGTTACCCAGTAGCACGTAAAGCCAGTCATTATGGCGCACACCTGCAATCCCAGAACTCGGGAGGCTGAAGCAGGAGGATTGCTATGAGGCCAAGGCTAGCCTGGGCTACATAGTGAGTTCAGGGCCAGCCTGGGCTACAGAATGAGATCCTGTCTTTAAAAAAAATTTTTTTTTTTTATAAATCTCATTGAAAAACTGCACTCACCTAGAAGTAAACATTCTTATTTCCTTAGCAATTATCAATACTAGGTTTATTCAATCTTTTACTCTTTAAATATTCTATTAGCAAATTTTTATTACTGTGAGACATGGATTCATTAGCTTCTTGTTTCTCTCTCCTATAAACTGCCTCTTATATCATTTGTCCATTGTTTTATAAAGCTGTTAAGGTTGTTCTATGATTTTAAAAAGTTATTTGTATACTGCAAAACTGAACTCCTTGTGTCACAAATATAATTTTCCCCAATTTGGCAAATAAACAAACACTGAGGCCAGGGAGCTGCACATCTGCTTACCAAGCTGTATCATTCATAATGTTCGTCTACCCATGTCCAGTTTCTATCTCTACATTTACATTTTTAAGCTATAAAAATTAGTTTTTCCAATATAATCCTAGTATCTGTATGAGTTATCCTTTTTTAATTCAGTAATACAAAATACATTAAGTGGTTTTTTAAGAATCTGAATCTCATCTCAGAATTCTAAGGCCAAATTTGTAACCGATTATCCATGACATCTTATCCAACTGTCATCCCTGACTGCGCCATAATTTCTCTTCATATGGAAATACAAAATTGCTACCTCTACTTTAAACTGTTTTCTCCGCATTAAATAAGGCAATATAGACTGGGGTTGTTCAGCCAATGGTCTGCAGGCTGCCTGTGGTCCAAGATAGCTTTGGATGTGACCCAATGCAAATGCATAAACTTACTTGAAAGATTCTGAGATCTTTTTATGTTTGTCTTTTTCTTGTAACTCCACTGTATGAACTATATTAGAAATTTTACATTGGCACAAGCCAATTTCTCTTTACTCTGTGTGGCCTGGCAAGCCAAAAGATTAAACACTCATTACAAACCAACAACAGGCTTGTGCTGGACACTAATAACACCCACTGATATTTTATTTGAGTTGTTTTGCTCTCACCAAATCTTAGGTAAGTAGAATAAATCAATACAGCATTGTTTCAGTCCTGATCACCAGCCTAAGAATTAAATATTCAACATGAAGTGAAAAGGAAATCATTCTCAAATTGTCTCATACCTTCTCATAATTCCAGGCAGACAGATAGGCTCTTTATTCACACTGGAACTGCGCTGCCGAATCCAGCTATTGTCATTGTGTAGGGACGTCCTCTTCTTCATCTCCTGCAGGATTTGCTGTCTTTCCAACTCTGCTTCCGAGGGGCCTGGATCCTTCTTGGAGCTCCTCTGTGAAAGGGCAGTGCTCCCTATTCGGTCTAAATATTTATTACTTCCTAAATTAAAAACACATTAAAAGCTCCAGAATTAGTACATAACAAATGATAGTGGTAAACCTCCAAAGGCATTACAGTTGAAAATGTGACTACAGGCATGCATGCTAACATTATCAATTTCCCATGAGGTGGCTCTCTCTTAGTCTGAAAACAGAAACTGTTCCCTAGCCCTGGAATTCCAGTTCCATATCTACAGGTACACCATGGAGCATTTGGGCAAACCAGAGGCTGCCCAATAGAGCAAGGGACCAGTATGAATTTCAGCAGTCCTCAGCTACAGAATGCTCATCTAGAAATATTTTCCTTCATTTTTTTCTTAATCAAGCACACACTCTCTCAATACTTGCTGTGACAACTCTACAAGGAAAGAGAAAGTTTTCTAAATAAAAAAGAATTAGTTAATCAAACTTCTCTGAGAAAGAACACAAATACCAAGATATAGATTAGATAGATAGACAGATAGATAGATAGATAGATAGATAGATAGATAGATAGATAGATCCAGCTGACATGGACTGAGTGTTCACAGCATAAGTCAAGACCACATTGCAGAAATGTAGAAACTGAATATGCATGAGCAAATTCAATCCCTGAAATGGCTCTGGTAAACAAGAAAAATGGCCAACTAATTCAAATGACCATCTATGAATATTACCTCACACGTTTCCACTCTAAGAAATTTACACACCTAACATTTGGATGTTGAAGTTCAATGATGATGATCAAGTCAAGTTTTATCCCACAAGCTTTTTCTCCTGGATTTTCTGATTTGGGTAAAAACAAAGCAACTTTGAGGTATCATCTACGTTCTAATGTAGGTTGGAAAACTTTAAGGTTTTCTTGTCCTTCTTTCTCTAGGTTCATTGCTAGTGTCATTCTTTCAGAATTCATGATTTGTCTGTCTTTATTTTATTTTTTATTTTTTTGGAGACAAGGTCTTGCTTTGTAGTCCAGTCTAGTCCTGAATTCATTATGTAGCCCAGCCTAACCTCAAATTCAAAACAATCCTCCTGCCTCAGCCTCCCAAGTGCTGGGATTACAGGCATGTGCCACCATGCGCAGCTTATGTGATGCTGGGGAATCCAACCCAGAACCTTGTGCTTGAGCACTTTAACAGCTGAGCTACACCTCCAGCCCCTTGCCTTTGTCTCAATTCTATCTCTCTGTAAGCATCGAGCAGGGCCACCAAGGATTTTTTTTTTACGTAATCTATGTTTAACATAGTTTAGCAATAAGGTCAGATTATAAATAAAACAGTTTCCATTTTTAAAGTACTTCAGCAGCATAAGCAAGTTATTCAATCAAATGTTTAGTAATTTCTACTATCGGCTATTCAGAAACCTGTCATTCATTAGGAAAGGAGAGAAAGCACACATACACAAATAACTAGACAGGACACAAACAAGAATGCTAAACAAGATTATTCTGCACAATGACAGTTACTATTACGAGGACTATGTGTTTAACTCAGGGGAGAGTACAATTACTACAGGTTAAAAGTATCTCTCTCATGGAAGTACTAAAACTGTAACTTTAATGGTGACTAGGGACAAGTTCAAGGGAGAAGTGGAAAATTCAAACAGGAAAGTATCCAAAGACCAGAGTAATGATATTTAAAAGCATCTGATAAATTGGGAATTAAGAGAGAAGATGATTTGTTATTACTTAAGGGTTCCTAGAAGGAAAATCAGCAAAAAGGGCTGGAAAGTTAAACTGGGACCAAGACAACAGAAGATCCTATGTGCTCAAGTCAAGAAGCCGTGACAGAAACTATTTTTTTCTTTTCCTCTTTCTTTCTTTCTTTTCTTTTCTTTTCTTTTTCTTTCTTTTTTTTTTTTTGAGTGGGGGTGGGTCTCATGCTAAAGACCATGCTGGTCCTGAACTCACTGGTGTAGCCCAGGCTGGCCTTGGACTCAGAATAATATGTCTGCCTCAGCCTTCCAAGTGCTGGGATTACAAGCATGTGCCACCATGCCCAGCTTTATGGGGTGCTGGGGAATCAACCAGAGCCTTGCACCCGCAAGGCAAGTGCTTTGAACACTGTGCCATTTCTCCAGCCCAGAACCTACACCCTAAGGGAAATTATATATTCTATAAGCTTTAAAGGGAGGTTGTCAACTAGCTGCCACCACACCATTTTGGCCTGTAGCTATATTTTGTTCACAGAATATTTTAAATCTCTGTAAATTCCTTGTAAACTATCTAAAAAAATACATGGAAATACAGTTTTTGTTTTGTTTTAGTTCTTTTTTATAAAAGAAATAGCAAGCGGGTTTGTACTGCGCCCCGTGTCCGTGACGGGTGAGAGACAGGGAGAGCCCAATCACTTTATTCCCTATCTGGACCTTCATTTATTCAGGTGACTGACCAGCAGTCTAGCTAAGCAAAAACCCTGTTTAAAATGATGCTACCTCTTAGAAGTTCTTTATTTATGCAATTCCATCACAATGGGCTGGGGAAATAGCTCAGTGGTTATGGTGCTTGCCTTGCATGAGCAAAACTCTGAGTTTGATTCCCCAGCAGCACCACATAAAAATTATCCAGGTATGGTGGCACAGGCCTGTAAGTGTAGCCCTTGGGGGGCTGAGGAAGGACAACTGCTGTGAGTTCAAGGCCGGCATGAGCTACACAGTGAATTCAGGACCAGCCTAAACTAACAGAGCAAGACTCTGTCTCAAAACAAAGCAAAACGTAAGAAAATAAAAACACACTACTAACAGTATCAGGCTACAAATTGTTCTTGTAAAATTAGTTAAATCATTATCACTGTGGATTTTTTGTTAGTTTGCCATTTAAATGTACAGCTTCAAATTCATATACAATTTTTAAATGCCTTGTTACTGCAGAAATATTTTGTTTCTTTTCTTTAGCTGCAAGATGATATCTACTACACAAAGCTGCATTAGCACCACTTTGCAAAATTCTCACATTCTTTAACTATTTAAAATCATTTTAACCTCTCAATACTTTCCATTATAAATCCAAAACAAACCCAAAAGTTATTTTATTGAACACATTAAAATTAATATTTCAATAACACAATCTCAATGAGTCTGAAATTTTTGCCCTTACGTATAAGGCCTCTGATCATAGCTTATGATCACACAAGCAACTGCGCTGAAGAAGCTTGAAAAAAAAATTACATTTACCATTTTTATTTGTGGAGTAATCATCCAGTTCAGTAGTAGATCTGGATTTATTCCTGAAACACAGAGCATAATATATTAAGTATGTCTCATTAAGAACATCTTTTTTATATTTATGAAATAAAATCACTGAAAAAATTGCTTAGAAGCAGTTGATTTATTTCTTATTTCTGTGAGAGCTACATTTATTTTTAAACAAAGGAATTTCTGATACTGTACAAACCAGCATAAAAACAGAGTGTTCGTGTGGCAGCACCATACTAGTTTATCCAATGATCAAGACTAAGATCGCTGGCCAGTTTGTGTCAATGTTCACACTGTTACAGATCACAGTTTTAACCAGGCTTACGAGCACTCACCATCAGATTCTCCAAGGGCGGACTGTCCCTCTTTTTCTCAGCATCCTGATACTTACTCCTTAGATGCTAGGCTACCACTGAGTACTCCAGAAGAGCAGTTTTTGAAAACCTACCACAGCATGCCAAACAGGCCCTGACACAATGCCGAACTTGAGGTCTACAAACCAGCGCATGCCGATTTCCTTCTCACTCTACTAGGCACACTGAGCTTCGAACATCAGAGTACCGGGCCTCTTCCAGTCAAGATGGCGCCCCAGTAATAGAACTGCACAACATGTCCTCATGGACCCACTTAAAAAGTTGAGAATTTAGTCAAAAACCACCTGTTCAACGTAGCTAAGACAGGGAGGAGCTGCCAACAATTGAAAGGAGGCCAGCGGAAGATCAGAAATCCTGAAGAAACTCTGGAAGTGGAGGGGGGAAAAAGCAGCCGAGGAAGCCACCCCAGGCCAGCTGCAAACGGCTGGGAGCTGCAAGCATCCGCAGACAGAGAAAGCCCATGCAGAGGCCGAAACATCTGACATAGGTAGGAGAGGAAGGAGAGCCCCAACAACCGGCAGGAGGACACAGGAAAGTCAGAAATCTGGAAGACGTACTGTAAGTGGAGAAGAACAGCAGCTGACTAGGCACAGCCCTGAGCTGCCTGCACCCACAGACCATAGGCAAAGGAAAGTCCAGAGGCCAGAACCTCAGACTGAGGTAAGTGCGAATCCAGGAGAAATGGGAATTGTCCGCAGCTGGTAGCCCCAGCCTCTGAAAAACAAACCTGCAGGTAGTGCATACTACAAATGCAAGGTGAGCTCCCCCTTGAAAAGGTCCCCTGAAGTCTAGATCAGAAGCAGTTCTCAGCAGCCCTAACAGGCAGTGGCATCATCAGCAGGAGCCACTAAAAGTAAAAGAACCAGCGACTGAACTGATTAGAGTAAAAGAAAGCTCAGAAGAGCAAACTAGGGCTTTTGGAGTCACTCTTAAGCAGTACCTAGGAAGAAACTGGCACAAGAGGCAGTTGCAGAAGAAAAAGGCTCACAACCTCCTGAATAAATCAGTGTAGTGGGAGCACCTCTGAGGGTGGAGAGCCCTGCCCTCAGCAAAGGGAAGCCAGGACAGCTGAGAGCTTTTATGGGAGAGCTGGGGGGTGAGCAAGACACCTCAGAGGCCATCAGACTGTTAGGTCTGCCCTCACTGCCTACTCCCAGCACAGAACTCACAGGAATTGCAGCTCCCCACACACACCCTATCATAGCCATTCAAAGAAACCTCTCAGCTAGGCCTTTAAAGGGAAGTCCCTCAACAACAGCAACATGGAAAGAAGACAGGGCAACAGGACACCTACAGAGATGCCTGAGACCCCAGAAACTGGGGCCCTAAAAACATGGGCCCTAAAAATAGTCGAATTCATAGAAAAGGAAGTCAAAAAGCAAATAAATGAGTCAAACAACCAGTTCAAACAAGATATTCTCAAAGAAACGCAAGCCTTGATCAGAGGGCTTAAAGAGGAACTTGCTAATCACTAATTAGTGATGCTAATGGAGATAAAGCTCGCTGAGCATATGGAAGCCACAAATAAAAAGGTGGCTGAGGTAAAAAATGCAAGATATGAAGGAACATTTTTGGAAGAGAAGTAGAAATATGAAAAGAAATCTAGATGAAATTCAGGATATATAAAAATATATATACCAAAGCAGGGAAAGATGACTCAAATATTACGAGGACAAAATTTCAGACCTTGTAGACAAGATTGAGGAAGCAAATGCTATAAATAGGCACAACTCCAAAATTAGAAATGAGCAAGGTAGCTGTATATAACAGCTGATGAATGATTCAAAGAGAAACAATTTCAGAATTATGGATGTGAGAGAAAGAAGATAGCACCAAAGGTATAAAGAGTTTATTCAATGAAAAATTTCAATGAAAAATTTCCCTAATCTAGAAAAAGAAATTAATTTTCAAGTACAAGAAACTTACAGAACACCAAATAACCACAACCAGTAATGAGACTTGCCACAACACATCATAATCAAAACCTCATAAATAAAATATAAAATATTAAAAGCAGCAAGAAAAAAACAGGCATTATTCTACCAAGGTAAACCCAATCAAATTACTGAAGATTTATCAAGGCAAACTTTAAAGTCCAGGAGAGCCTGGAGGAAAATCTTTCAAATTTTAAAAGACGGCAAAGTATCAACCCCAGTTTGTTATATCCAGAAAAATTATCCCTGAACATCGAAGGAGAAGTACAAATTTCTCATGACCAAGAATCCCTAAAGAAATTTGTGACCACTCGGCCAGCACTGCAGAAAATACTTGAAGGAATCTTTGAGACAGACAGAGAGACAAGCAGCACCAAAAAATATGGCGGAAAGGAAGCATCTAAAGAGAAAGTGTAACAAAGAAAAAATTGACTGGTATTTGAATCATTTGAGTAGTGTCCTTCTAAATACAGTACCAACTGTCTCATAAAATCTATAAATCTTCTCCCATAATTAATGTTTTTAATAGTACATAAGTTTGTAAAACATAATAATTATATTCAACATAGAGAACTGGTATAAAATCTTTAAAAATATGTATGCATGATGTTAGGGATGGATAGGTAGATAAAACGATAAATGAAATCTGGCAAAATGTTAGTAATTATTGAAATGTGAGTAAATAATTTATGAAAGTTAAAAAGAAATTCTGAAATACTTAAGCATGCCACTTTATATATTGCTTTAAGGGTAGTATACTTAAGTGACATAGATTTTAGTTCATTTAATGTAGCAATTTGAGATAGACGTAAGCTCCTTCAATGTAGCATTTCACTCATCTGGTCTTGGTTCTAAGTTTATCCTAAGAAAAATAATTGATGCAATAACAACCTGAATGTTTTTTGAATGTACAAATATTTACCTTTCAATATTCAGCTAAGGAATTTGAAATTTAACTTCTCTCTCTTTCTCTTGTTTTATAGACTTATGAATTTCCTTCTTGTAGTTCTCTCAGTACACTGGTGGATGAAGCCACATTAAAGAATCTCAGCAAAGGAATAGTAAAATACAGAAAAAAAGAACTTTTGGCAAATCGTCCCAGTCAAGGGCTCCGCTGGACCCAGAGAAGAGGCATCAAGATTTGGCCACTGCAGCCCATTCTAGGGGTGGGAAGCTGAGCTAAGAAGTGGTGGTTTGAATGGTAAAGTGAGTCAATTGCAGATTAAATATGTTAAACATCACATGGTTTCTCTGATTTGGGAAACCTAGAACACAGGCATTCTGCAGAACTAAATAAGTGAGACAGTGGGAGTTGTGGGAGTGGGGATGTTATTGGAGAGCCAAAAATAGGAAGGGAAAGAGATAGTAATATTGATGTGATATGTATGTACACAAAATACTCAAGTTCACTGTAAACATTATGTATTGTATTTATATATTAATAAAAATGCTGGGGACAAATCAGAATAACAATTTACAATAATAAACAATATATAGTAGCATACATATATATATAGGTACACTATATATGTATACAATGATTGTGATGATTGCATCTATAATATAAAATAGTGCAGCACAACTGATAGATAGCTGAATATTTTTTCTGAAGTTTATAAGAAAAACAGAACTTATTACCAATCTCTGGCCATACTCCTCAATACCTCGAGGGCATGCTTTAATGGGATTACACAGAGTTATTTCCTATTTTCCCGGATTCCCTAAATATCTTTACCTGTATTTTAATTATTCAGTTTCATAAACTTTTATAAACATAAATTCACAGCTTTAAAGGAAAGACATCTTAATGATCTCTAATTACTCACAAGGTTCATTATAAGTAAGGTCATATATCATTAGAATTTTTTTCCTGGTTATTGATACCCATTTCAGCCTAATTATTTCTCTCCTTTTCCCTATTTACTCTGACACCTTTTCAGTCACCCTGCTTGCCCACGGATGTAATTCTTTCCTTATACCTAATAAAAAAGACTTCCTAGAGAAGGAATTTCATCTCTCCAAACACTTGTTGGTAGTTCTACATGGATATTTACCAACCAACTCTGTTCAAAGGTTCTTACTGACTTCAATACTGCAAGTATTTTAAGAACTACCTAAAATATTAAAAATTAATGATTTAGAAAATTCTAAAACACATACCTGAAATCTTTTTATCATCCCAAAAACTGAAAAGTGGCTCTAACCAAACTAAAAGAAAGGCCTTAATTTCTACTAACACCTATAGACATTTCAAAGTCTCATTTCAGATGTCCTTACGTAACTGGTTTTATGTAGCCTTAAGCTATTGCTCATAACCTTTTTAAAATACGTTAGGATAGATTATCAAAAACATGGAGAAAAATTCTCCCCAGTTTGTGTCCTTTCCTCTTGTAATTTGACTCCTCTCATAAAGGGTGGAGTGTTTCTGTTCATCCTGATTTTATGCAAGTGTTACTTTCAACAGTAACTCAGACCTCAGCATGCTTGCAGGCTTCCTCTCCTCTCCCTTTCCTGCCCAGCCTCTATGGCTGTAAGGCTTTGCCTGCTTGCCAGATGCTAAAGACCCAAGATCCACTTGCTCTGATCACCCCAGCTGCCAGCCAGCCAACTTCCCAAAGCAGAACTTCCTACTTTACAGTTTAACAACAGGTGTGTGTGCCCAGTCAACCAAAAGAACTGCTCAACTGAGCTCAGCCCAGAAAGCTGATTCATAAAACCACAAGCTAAATCACCAAGTTCAGATTTAATTGTTACATAGCAAAAGCAAGATGACTGATCAACCATCAAGTTCTCTTTATGTCCCACAAAAGGCAAAGGGATAAAGTAGTTTTATAAACTATCTAGGTAATCCCAGGAACATTCATCAAAGTCAACTACTACCAGCTAGATAAAAGAAAATGCTTTACATACCTGTCACTAGAAACCAAACTTGAAGATTCTTCTTCTCTCTTTGGTATATCATAAGAATCAATAGGCCTAATAAGTAGGAGAAGAAATAATTAAAAACATTGAACTTGAAGACCTTCCCCGATTACAAAAAGGATAGCAAAGTCATGCTACTTCAGCCTCTTTATGAAAATGGCCTGTGGTTAAAAAGTAAATATATAGAAATATTTCAACCAATCACTGCAGAGAAGAGATTCACTACTGCCAATAGATTTTCCTACTCAGAAATGCACTCATTCATTCACTCCACACGTCTACCGTGAGTGTCCAACATGTTTCAGCACTATTCCCCAGCTACGCTACAGAGTAGACAAATTTGTTAGCCTCGTGACACTTCCATCTTACGGGGGCAGGAAGGCCAACAGATAAACACATCAATGCAGTATGTAAAGCAAAGTAAGGATGCAAAGACAGAAAGGGACAGGCTTGCACTGTAACTCGGGTTCTCTTAGAAAGTTCGGAGAGTGTGCTCTGTAAGTAGAGATCAGCGTAAAATGGTAAAAGTCTTTTGCTACCTGCCAGAGAAGACTTGCATTCCACAAAAAAGCAAAGCAGAAGTTCAAGGCAGTTTATATTGAATGTGAACATTTTCACAGAGGGAAGAGACCAGTGTATCTGGAACATGTGACTTGGGGGAAAAGCGGTAAGCACTGAAGTGGCAAACTGAGGGGCCACGGGGACAACTTTGGTGCGCTAATTGTGGTGGAGAGCCATCTGGAAGTCCGAACAGCAAATTAAGGTGACATGACTGGATCTGGGGTATAATGGCTCCACTGGGCCTCCTGTGTCCCTCTGTGGGGAGCAGAAAATCAGGGAGGCGCCCTGGAGGCGGGGCGCGCTGTGCGGAAGCCACAGCGCCCGCCTCTCCCTCCCTTTCTGGGGCTGTGGGGACAGACCTTCTGTACTGGTATATTTTGACTGAAGTTTCCCTCTCTTTCTCTGCCTGGCGCTTTCCGGCCTCGGCCTCACGCTGTCTCTCTTTCTGCTCCTCCTGGGACTGCTTCTCCTTGAGTTTCCACTCGCTCTCCAAAATGAGCTGCTCCTGCAGCTGCTGTCTTTGGTCCTCACAAACAGCGTCTTCTTCCTGCTGCTTTTTCTCCTCCTCTCCTGCTCGGGTTCCTTCCCTGTCGGAAGATTTGGACCCTTCGCTCCAAGAGGCTTCCCAGGTGGCAAGAGTGGGCTCCCGTGAGGTCAGGGAGATGCTGTTTGAGTTTAGGACCATCAGTTCCTAGATGACCAGTGAAAAAGAGAAAAGTCGCTCAATCTCTGCCTAATCTAGCATAGATGTAAATTCAGTTTTAGATGATACCGACAGTAGTAGTCCAGAATTCTAATGAAAATCCTCTTCTATCATGAATAAAAGGAAAAGGCAAATGCATGACTAAGATGTAAGTTAAAAGAAGAAGAAGAAGCACAAATTAATTATTTAATAATACGATAAAAAACTAGGAAAAACACTGAAATGTTACAGCAAAATTCTAACAAACCAGAGATCGTTACATATTTCAAAAAACAAGAGAAGTGAATGTGTGACCAAAGTGGGAAGGAGAGGGCGTGCCCTGCGCTTCTAGGTCTGCTCCACCAAGAACGGAAAGGAGGAAGGTCGCAGGCTAGGAAGGCATGTTCTACCTCATCCAAGTACTTGGAATTCTCTCTCTCTGCCTCCTGCTGAGCCCTTTGCCATTCTTCTCTCAGTTTCTCCTGCTCACGTTGGTATTTTTCCTATGAAAACAAATACGGCATATGAATTAATCAACATTAACTTCGCCTTAAACATAATCTTATTCGTTAACATTTTTGCTAACTCTTCACTTCAATCTCTCAAGACAATGACTTTATTTTCATTTAACCAAGCAGATTATATTCCCTCAGGATAGAAAACAGTTTGGATTGAACAAAAATGCACAGGTTAGGAAAGGGCAACACGTGGAAGCTGGCCCATTCCCACGCTTTGCCAGGACCCTAATTCGCCACAGCCTCCAGCCAATGGCGAGGGAGACAGGATTACTCTGCAACAGAGCTCGTGAGTGGCTGACGGGGACAGAGTCTGTGCACATCTCTCTCCTGGTGCACTTACAGAGATCTAAAAGTAAGGGCTGGCAGATAATGATTTTAAAAGGATGACTGGAAATTTTCCTGTCCAATGTAAAACTTGTTACGTACAAAAAGGTTAGTGATAAGACAGTTGGCTTTGCATTTCCTTTTAAAATCTGCTACTAAGTATTGATTAACAACCACCCCCCCACCACAAACACACACACAAAGCAATGAAAATTTGGCCTTCACTCTCGCTCATCCACACCCTCCGGTGCTACCTGTAGCAGCCGGTCCTGCTCCTTCTGCCACCTCTCCTGCCGCCTTCGCTCCTCCTCCTGATCCCAGGCCCAGCGACTCGGGGCGCTGAGGGTTGGAACTGGGAGCTAACCAGTTACCAGAGAAAAGGCAAAAACAGAGAACAGAACCTCTTTAAACATCTATGGAATGGCTTTCACACACGTCGACATCCATCTCTCATGGTGTTTAAACCATAGCCAAGAAGATATGCCTTTACATCTCCTCAACTTGGGAGGATCACCATCACAGGAATCCTATGACTTAACACGACGTAAGCAATATTCTATGTTCTTATTCAGTCCCTCCGAGCTCACTTTATTTGTTCCCAACCACAAATAACAATACTTACATCAGGAGCCACAGCATCAGAGCTTCCTGCATGTGAGCAAAAGGTGAAAAAAAAAAAACACAGTGTGAGTCTTTGCACACTTCACAATAATTCATTTCAGAAAGCTGCATCACTAGCTATCTCTATGCCAGTATACGAAGTGACATCTTCAAAAACACGAAACAAAAAACGGTGTACTGCTGGTAAGCTATTTCTGTTTATGGCCAAAAAGAGACTTTAATCCATCAACAAAGACTAGGTAATTAACACAAAATACACAAACCAGTGAGTATCATGTATCCGTTTGATTCCATTTGTTATTCATATTCCAAATTCAAAATGAATAATAAGAAGGTAAACCACATGCACCAAGGTTTTGTCCACACCTGCTGCTACAGCTAATCAGTAGGTGTTTCTGATGCAGGTTCAAGGTTTTGTTACTAACATAGACAATATCTTATAGTTTGGCTTCACAGACAAAAAAAATTCAAAGGTTATATCTACCAATCCAATTACTAACTTGCAACTATTCAGCTACAGTGAGGCAGCTTTAGGCAATGTTTTTCAGATCTTCTTGCTAACAAACTACTTTTCATAAGCATGTCATTACAACCAACACTCAGAATGTTTTTCTTTTCCTCTCCTATTATTTGAAACACAACTATTCAAGCTGCATATGTAACCTTATAAGCATAATCACACTCTCTGGGGGGCCTACATAATAAGTATGTATGTGTGTACATAGTACAATGATTACAAAAAAATAAAATTATAGAAAATATGCTTTTATATTCTTAAAATGTCCTGAAATCTCAGCAGTTAAATAATTTATCATGTGTATACTTTTAAAGAAAATTACTTTAAGACTTACAAAAATGTTCCTTCCTAAAATAGCTTGTTGATAAAAAGCGAAAGAAGATTAGAAGAAATTATTTTCTTTTCACCAGTTTGAGTTAAGCATATAAAACTATTTCAATTACATGGCCACAGAAAAAGCAGGAGTTTAATAAGAAGTATGAATCAAAAACACTAAGGATACTGACACAAATAGTTGTGCATAGCTGGTAAGCAATTTCTGTTTATGGCAAAAGGAGACTTGAACAAATAGTAGGTAATTAACACAAAATACACAAACCAGTGACTATCATCTTATTACACAAGTCTGTAAATGCTTTGATAATCTTAAAAGTAAGATACAATAACATTTTAGACAGGAACAGCACAATTTCCTCTGACTGTTGTATCTCAAATGTTGGATATTACTTTTAAGTTCTTCAGAGCAAAGCATAGAGTTTGAATTGCATTCACAAGACAGACCACTAGACAGGCGTGAAAGAGGAGGAAAAGCCACATTCAGCACACACTGCCAGGCGGCCCTCGCCAGCTACACCAACACAGAGACCCTCCGAGTGCACCTGTGCCCTGAAGCAACTGAATTTACTTTGAAGTCGCCAGAGCAGCCACAGCACCACTTCAAAGCCACCAGCCCATGGGCAGCAAGTAACTCTGCTCTTTACTAGCAGTGTCCGCCACAACCAAAAACAAGTCAGTTTTCAAAATGTGGCCAGTTGTATGTTGGTGTAATCTAATATTGTGCAACGTGTAGGAAGCAGAAAGGCCCAAATGACATTCCTCATTTCTTACTGTTACCCAGTGGAAAGGCGTGTGTTTGACAGTATCTCAGTTGGGTTTTTTTTTTTTTAACAAAGGTTAAAAAAAAAAGAGTGGTACACAAAGGACACACAAAGACCCATTACCACAGAGGTAGACCCATGAACTGTAAAAAAAGCCTGATGACCCTAGGGAAAGAATGGAAATGGGTTATGTTGCTTGGTCACATCATGACAGCCGAACGGGAAGGAGTCCAGTGCCCAGAAAAACAGACCAGGAGGAAGGGTGGAAAGTGAGAACAGGCCCATGAAAGTGAACGAGGCGTTAGCTTGTGGTTTACCTTGTTCAAAAAATTGTGATCGCCTTTTTAAGTTTTTCAAAGAAATGGATTCAGATGCTAGTTGAAAAATAAAACAAATACATGTCATTCATTTTAACTTCTCACCACCAGTAAATTAAAAAACACTTGTTAGACCTTTCCAATCTGTAGCAATATTATTTTAAAATGACAAAATTGATAGCCACAGAGGATATAGATTTTTTCCAAGGCATAAAGACATGTTTTAGTAGTGTATGCTACATTTAAATTAGTGAAGGTAACAAGTACGCTTATTAATAAATTTTAGTAGGTAGCATCATACTTTCACAGCTATAGAAGCCATTCAATCTATGCTAGGTCACAAAGTTTAATGGAAAGGAACATTAGTATTTTTGTTTAGGTTAATCGATTCAAAATGATCTCCATTAAAGAGTTCTCACAGCACTGATGAATAAGAACCAAAAAAGTGCTAGGAAGGAGGAGGGTGAAAAAAATCACATCTAAAGAAAAATCACATGAACACAAATGCTAAAATTAAGATATTTTTGAACTAGAAAATTTTCGCCTAGTTTTAAAGATCTTATGGTTATTAAGTAAACAAAATGAATTCTGACTTCTCCCATAACTTTGACACAAAACTAAGGCATAAAATATAGAAGTAATGATTACTTGATACCAGTCAGTGCTTATTTATTTAAACAAAACTTTCAATGACACAGCCTACTCTAGAGCCCCAATGTCCCTAAATTGCTATCTTTTTTGGTCCACTCTCCCTGGGCCACTGACAGAATAGAGACCTTAGACTTAGCATCAGGAAGAAAAACAAATGCCTGTTTAAAAACTCTTTCAACATAGATGCTCATTGATTCCCCAAACCCTATGGTCTTAACGTGTTACAGAATTTGGAATTCATGTATTTACCAAAAATACGTTAAATTTTATGTCATGTGAATTTTTTACCACAATAAAATTAAGGTAACTTTATATAACAATATTGCACCATATGTTTCTTAAAAGATTTTCAATTGTTGACCATAAAGAAATGGTAAATTTGAGGACACAGACATATTTATCCTGACTTAAATATCATTCATGTATCAAAACATATGGTAACCCATAAATACGTATAATTTTTATGTTATGTATTGTAAAAATATTAAATATAATAAAATATCCATCCCCCCCACTCAAAAAAAAAACTCTTTCGGGGGCTGGAGGGGCTAGAGGAATGGCACAGGGGTTAAAGTGCTTGCCTTGCAAGCGCAAGGCCCTCAGTTCATTCACCGGAACCACTCAAAGCTAAGCATGGTGGCACTTGGGAGACTGAAGCACGTATACTGTCCTTAGTTCAAGGCCAGCTTGGGTTAGATCAAGACCCTGTCTCGAAAAAGAAAAGACAAACACTCTTTTGATAAAAAGTGCAATTTAAATACAAAGATTAAAAAATCAGTGAGAAAAGGTTTAAAAATTACAATGGCTTTGACATAATGTATTAAAACCTAGAAATGGAAGGGGCCAATCCGGCCAATTCAATGACAAGCTATCTTCCCTGGGTTTCTCTCTTCTATGAGGACTAGATAGATCTTTCTCACACAGCTTGTATGGCCAAGTTATAGAATACAGTACTCAGGAGCTGAATAATTTCTGGATGAGAAGAATAAAGAAGGAAGTGACAACTCTAAAATGTCCCTATATCCTTGGCTTTCATTTCCACTCCAAATGAGTATAACTGCTGACAACTGCTACTGCCATTGGTGTTTCTGCATTAAGATTTGCTGCTTCCCATTGTCCTTTCCCAATAAAAGGTGTGGGGAGGGAGACTTTTTTCATAATTTCATATTTAATAGACTCCCTCTGTCAGAAAGCTGCTGGGCCTCAGAAAAACTAGTTCTTTTCTTTGGCTTATGAACACAGGCCTCAATGGTGCTCAAGTTTTGTTTGTACTTCCTGAAGTATTCAGCACTGGAACCAAATGTCCTTCCACCTGGTTGCAGCTAGATCAGCTAGACTTTTGGCTGCAACTCACAGCAGATCCGTTTTTCTTTCAGTCATAGATGTTAATTTTTATAACAGAAGAACTTGAGAAGTAAAACTTTCCTGCATTACAAATTCTGTTATAACAACGATACTGACCTTTTGAATCAAAACTGTTACTTTCCTCATGAAGTCCATTAATTTCTTTGGATTCAGTATACTGGAAAATAGAAAATGCTAATTAATATTCTTTACAATTGGACCCTGAGCTTAAATAATGCATTTTTCACTAGTGGAAATGTCTCTTAAGATAGGTTTTTAAGGACACTGATCCAATCCTTAAAGCTCTCTACCTGCAGTAGAAACAATATTTTAATTATTCTTCAAGATTTGTAGAAGAATTAATGTCTAGCTGTAGGCAATAACAATTTTATCAGTCATTACCATTCTAAGAAATATGCTGGACAAAACAGTCATTAGTTTATCTGGGTGATATTCATGAGTAAGCAAAATAGTTACACAGCATTTTCTCTAATACCTAAACCTTCTCAACACAATACAGTAAAAGCTCCTTATGAAAGTATATTTAATTAAAAGTTTAACTTATTAATGAATACTTTGTTATAAATACATTTTTATGTATGAAAAAGCAATGCTTTGACACTCAGAACTCCTATAACTTTGAGTCAATTAATGGAATTATGACCTAATCATATATAATTATACATATCAAACTCAATTACATAAAAACTAAAAATGCACTATGACATATACTGTGTGCAGTATAAAACCTCATATATATATATACATACACGTATATATATTTATGCATACATATAACTACATTCATTTAGCCAATAAAAAATTAAAAATATATAGGGATGTTATAGTGCTTAATTTTATAGTGCTATTTCACATTGACAAAAATCTGAGAGATAGTGGTAGTGATAAAAGATCAGTGAGAAATATGTGTAAAACAATATGGGGATTTTCAATTTTACCATTACATAACTCAATAATACCCTAGTAATGAGAAATGCCCAAAAGGTTTTGAAAATACCTTGCACTCTTTTTAGTATATGCTACCTTATGCAATTATTTCTAAAGTAATATCAAAATTGCTCAAAATAAATATTCTTTCCTACATATAATCCCTATCATTGCTCTATTGTGTCCTGCTTCTTAAAATACTTACAGGACTCTGAAGGCTTTCGGAGAAATCGGTTGTTACTGATATATTTGAAGACTTATCTGAGCTGTAAATTCCAGAAGTTGTATCGATCCACTTTGTTTCAGGTGAACCTATAATTTTGGTAGCCATACTGGTGAGATTGAGAGTTTTATGCCGTGTAAGTGTCAGGGAAGGCTGGTCTTTGCCCCAGTCTGATTGGCATATGAAGATCAAGTAATGAGTACACATAAATGGTGAAGTGGAAAGAACAAAGTCACTGACTGCACCAGTACAAAAATGCACACATACAAGACAGACAGACAAATCAGGTCTTATGTGAAAGAAATGCAAGTTCAGACTTTTACTGACAGACCACCTTCCCAAAACACAAAGGTTAAATCATGTGAGAGGCTTTGAAAGGACTAGCAAATTTGCTGGATCATTCCATAAACTAAAAGTAGGTATCATACTTTGATATGGTCAATTTTCAGGCCTGAAGATGTTTGATCCCCTTCCACATCTAAACTCAGTCTGTCACTGAGCTAATACAATAGTAGAAATGCATATTGAAAGTTCTTTGAGAGCAAACAATAGAAATATGATTTATCATGCCCTATTGTACCAGTATAGGTCTGAGAATATTGAGACAAATCAAAATTTAAATCTTACTACTCAATATTACATTTTCATTTAGTCAAATCAATCCATACCTCAAAGTGGAGAATTCAGTAAACTTGCTAGTAAAGACTTTTCAGAGAGAACATTCAAAGACGTGATTCAAGATTTGTTCCAATATAAAGACAGAATGCTTACTAAGCCAACAAAGAAGTAAAATGAAAACACAAAATGTTATTAAAGCAAACTGTTACAACCCCTTGCCAAAGACCAGCTTCCCAGTTTAGGAGGCTGAAGTGGTGGTCCAATTTGCTCACCAGACTTGCCGTGACGCCTGACGTCCATCACTAAGTTTCCAGTTTCTCGAGCATGAGCCATGGTTTCCTCCCACTCTTTTGTATCCTTATATGAAAACTTGGTGTTGTTAATAGCAATAATTTCATCATCTACTTGTAGCTGAGAAAATTCTGCTGGGCTACCTAAATAATGTAAAGTAAACAATTTAAAAAATTGTTTCATCTATAAAAGATGCCTTATTATCAGCCATTTCTCACTGTGTTCAGGCTTAAATATCTACAACAATATAGCACCAAAAACTATTTTATTCCACAGCACGCATCTTCACTAAAATTTCAGAAAGACAACAGATGAGGCTACCTATTCAAAAAATGCATTCACCTCTTCCTAAGTACAACGGGAAAATTTAATTATTTTTTAATTTAAAATGTGAGATATTTTGTATTCTGGTTGAGTTTTTAAGTCAATAATACTCCGGAAGAAAGCACAGCTACTTAAAACTACATAAAATGACTGCAATAGCAAAAGTACTGCATCTAATTGAAATAATTTTGAAGTGTAAAACATACAACCTATGTCAAATGCAATTTTACATAGCTAAATTACATAAACAAAGACCCTCTTACATAAAATAGCTCTCATTTTATTTTTAGGCCTTTTAATAGTATCTTGCAATTTCTGGGCTTGCCTTGGTACATAACTTAAGAAGATAAGGGTTAATCCTTTTCCAAAAGTACCAAAGCATCTGGAAGACTCCATGAACAAGAGATATACAGGCTGCTCAAAATACACCACATTAGGCTGAGAATTTAGCTCAGTGGTTGAATACTGCCTACCATGCACAAGGCCCTGGGCTCAATACCCATGCCACACACACACACACACACACACACACACACACACACAAACACACACTCACTCCACAAACAAATGCCATATTGATTTACTAAACAGCATGCATGTATCTACCACAAAACACAGCTGGTCACAGACATTTCATTCTAATCTTTTAAGTACCATTTGTTAGCATTTCAAAAACAAACTTAAATTTTTGACAAATTTGATAAAGTTACAAAATTAAAACTTTTTGAAACTGAAATTAATTAGGCAAAGAGAACAAGCAATATGTAATTTTAACCCAGCTAGCACTCTGAAGGAAGAGAGTGCAGCTGCCTTATTTACTAATGCATTTTTCACACACGCTTTCTCCCCTTATATCAAATAAAATAAATAATGATGGCATTTACCCCCCAAAGCATAAGATATAAAAGGGAAAGACAGTGCAGTAGAATTAGTCTGTGATTTACCTGCTTCAACTGAATCTATGAAGATCCCGGAAAAATCCCATTTTATTGTAAACCCAAAGTCAAGACTGTTCCCAGGCGTCTGGTTTATGCTGATTCTCATATCACTGAACTGATCCTGAAAACAAAACATGAACCGCTCGTATCAGGTATCCCTGGCCTACTCGAAGGAAAGTCTATCCACAAAAGATGGGAAGCAGCAGGCAACAGATACTAAATTATTTCATGATAAACCCAGACGCCTTCTTCTTTCTTCCTTGGGCTTCATACAACCCTTATGAACATAAGTAGCACCAACTTTATTACTCTTCTATAAGGGATACTCTATTATGAGTAGATGTAGAAAGTTTTTATGTTAATACTATTAACTTGGCTACTGATAAAGCTTAGGCTCTGTGTCAAATCTAATTCACAAACTGTTCATTTCTCAGGAATGAAATAGTGATTTAAATCATTTATTTTTTAAAATGGTAGCATAATTAAATTAAATTTACCACTGTCAGTAAAAGTAGTTAACCAAATAATTCCAAACAGTTCATAAATGCATAATTAGCTACCAGTAAGGTTTCTGTAAGACACTGGTACCACTTCCACAGCAGGCATCACAAATGTGACAGTGTATCTTTGCATGCCCAACTGCAACCCAAGGGCCTGGTAGTAAAGGCGCAGTGGCTACACATGCTACAAAATGCATAACTATGTCACCTGTGAGAAACTACACCATAAAACAGACGGCAGAGGGTCCATATGAGACATCCCAAGTGACAAACCATGACTTCCTGAGGCAACAGGCAGAGTTCTGTTTCTACTTCCATCACTATACTAAAATTCCCAGGACTTTCTTAAGCCATTTTCTAAACCAAAATTAAACCATCTTTGTGGAAATTTTATCTTTCATAGTTTACATATATTGTTCTAAGTAAGCAACGAAGTAAGGTATGAGTTTATCAGATTAGTCTTTTAGTTCTTTGCTTCATAAGCACAAAGAATTTACAGTTACCTCTTTTAAAAAACCTTCTCAAAGCTACTTTACCTTCCAGAAGACAACTTACCAAATCTCCTTTTTAATTCGGCAGCTAAACTCACACTTGGGGGCAATTTGGAAAAGAATAAAAGGTTCTACCTAAATTTTTCCACCTATACAATGAGTTTAAATAAGCAACAACATTCTAAGGAAAAGTGGAATAGCACGTAAGCTTAACAAGGCCAGCAAGGACGACGCTGAATCAAGGGCCAAGCATGAGCCGGGTGCATGGACACAGCACTGTAGCACTCACTGATGCATATTCACTGTGCATCCACTCTACATAAGATGCAGCACTTAGCACCACAGGGAATACAGATAAGTGCAATTTTTGTTCTCAAGAAATAAGAACTGACTTCATGAGTCAAACTGAAAATGTTAAATACTACCTGGTTTCTATAATATGAGAAATCCAGAAAACAGGCAGACCCAAATGGACCCAAACGGGTGTGATAGTGGGAGTCAGCTTGGGAAAGGGAAGGTGCATGAAGGCCAAAAACGGGGAAGGGAAGGGATGGTAATGTTGACACACATATATGTGCACAGACTACTTCTGCTCAATGTAGCCATTGCGCATTGCATATATGTACTAATAAAAGTGGAGGAAAAAAATTATTACTGACTTCAATAATAAGTACTTTTTTAGTAAGAAAAAAATGCAGCTAGTAATATGGAAAAGCTTCAGCAGTAGGCTGCTTGTAAGGCAGCTTAAATAGGTGACTCTAGATGCAGTCCTGATTACATAAGCCTGATGAACATCAGTTTGAATATAATAAAACTTTGCTAAGAATAGAAAAATTACATTTGTTCTGTTCCATAACCGAAACCACTATACGCTTAAACTAGAGGTGACTCAGTGAAAATAAGTGGCCATCATCACCACACCAAAAGAAGGACTTAAAGTCGATTAAAGTGCAGAGCCTACTGCTATATAAGGACAGAGAGTCAAATGATGGGTTAGATCTTCAAAACCCTAACTGAGGTTTTTCAACATGAAGAATAAAAGACAGGGTGGGGTTTTAATAAATAGTCTCAAACTACATAAAGAATATTCTGTGGGAAAGAGCAAGTGAACATTATCCTTTTCTACTAAATATAGGATAAAAAAAGAATGTGATTAAGCTATAAGGAAAAGTCTCCCAACTGTATTAGAACGGAAGGATTGTCCACAGAAGATAGTCGCCACCTCAGAGATAAAAACATCGCTGTTTGAACATGCTAAATAAAAGGGCACATAACCACCTCTCTGAAAGTGTTAAAGGACGGACTCACTAGTCTGCAAAACTGCTGCACTGTGCACAGCCCAAGGAATTGAGAACATCAGCTGGGCAATTACAGGAGTATTTCTGTTAGTAATCACTGATTTCAGGAATATCTTGAGCCTGGTGGCACCATCTCTCTGTATGTCTCTCTGTCTCTGTCTGTCTCTGTCTCTGTCTCTGATACTGATTTTCAGGAGGTTTTTTGTTTTATTTTCAAAACCTTCCTTTAAATGAAAACTATATTGAAACTCCTCCCCCACTTCCCTAAACCAACATATAAAAAGCATTAAAGTGGGTAGCTGCAGTTTGAGGATAAGGATGACAGAATTCCACTTGCGTGCTTCTTCCTTGGGACATCCTGCGGAATGCTGGGTTCCTACATTAGATCACCTCTGAAACTCATTGCATGTATGCATAGCTATAATTATGTTCCAGCATAAATTATTCAATAAAAATTTCAGGTGGCATTCCTTCTCCTTATTTTTCTCTGTAAAATGTATGATAAATGAGTATTCTACAAAGGGATTTCAGAAGAGGATAGTGACAGAATCACCCTTTGAACTGGATGGCACAAAAACTTAAATTATCAGGGGAACCTAGATTCTTGCTGACTGAGAAATGAACTATCCAAGTGGTTTCAGTTGTCCATGCCAGGAAAGAGAAAATAATAATTATCCGTCAACATTTTGACATTTAAAATAAAAACACTTTCCCTCAAATTAGATACAATTTGAACACAAATATCCAATGAAAGCTCACTGTCCCACAACTGTCAGAACGACAAAGCGGAAGCACAAGACTCTAAATTGTTAAGGAAAGACAAAAATGGTCTAGAGTTGCAAGATAAGATTTATTTTTCCTAATTCTGATGAAGTAGGATCCTCATGATACCACAAATGGGAATTTATAACATTAAAAAAACAGGGTCAATCTTGTATATTAGCAAGTCAGAAAATACTCTTTTCCAACTTTCCCAATTATAAAAAGATGTTCACTTAAGGGAATCTTACCTTATTTGATAAAACTAACAATAAAAGCAGATATGTGATGGCAAGGTCAGGGGTAAGAGAAGAAACATATAATTTTTAGTGAATTTCAAGGTCTTGGTAGGATGAGAGCATTGCTATAGTTTGGCTTTGGAGTGTCCCCCAAAGGCTCATTTGCTCAAGGGTCACCAGCCTGTGGTGCTCATGGGAAGTGGCGGAACCTATAGGAGATGGGGCTGGCTGGAGACAGTTAGGTTGTCGGGGAGGTGTCCTCCAAGGAAATACAGGGATGCAGCCCTTGCCCCCTCCCTGTCTTTGGCCACCCAAGGCCAGAAGCTTTGCTTCCCCACGGCTCCCCCCATGACATCCTGTCTCACGACTGTTCCAAAGCAAAAAGACCAAGTGACCATGGATTGAAACCTAAGAAACAGCCACAAGAAAGGTCTTCTCATCTGATGTTGTTTATCTCCGGTGTTTGTCAGTGACAGGAAGCTGACTAACACCAACATGAAGTAACCAGCCCTCAAATCAGGGCCCTCCTCTGCTGCTAGACTGACTTTCCCTCATCCAGGATGCATCTAAATCTTTTTCCATCTTGCAATCTAGTCTCCACTCTAAAGAGGGGGTGGTACTTCGACCCCTACCACTTAGCAAGCTCATCCCCTACCCACCCAAACCATCTGCAGTCTGCACCCCACAAGGCACTGCCAACTGCTTTCACTTTACTGAAGAGACAGTCTTCTAAGTCACCCATTCTTCCACACTCTTACTCCCCTACCACATCTGTCTGGTCAGTTCTCAGTTTCTGCAGGGTGTTCCTCTTCTTTCTCTTACATCTTCATTTTGTGGTTGTTTCCAATCGATCTTCCACCATTTTCACTACACGTTTTCTGGAGGAGCCAACTACTACTGTGCATTCAACTACTGTCCAGCATTTCCAAAATTAGAGCCATCATCTTTCTCTCCAAAACTGCTCTTCCAACTTGGTTTTCACATCTCAATTAAATGCATCTCTAGGTAACCAACTGCCTAAGTTAGAAACATTAGATTCTTCCTGAATCTCTTTTTTTTTCTTTCTCTACTAACTGTTCCCCAAACTCCATACAATAATCCCACCTCTACTCTCCAATGCATTTAATAAAATGTTATCAAGTTCACAATCCATAAACCCATTTTGAGTCAACCCACCATCCCCCAGGTTACCATATTAGCTCCAACATGGTCTCCCCTAATCTCCTGTGGTTATCTGCCAACTACCTCTCCCCTCTCTCCACTTTCTTTTTGAAAAACCCATCTTAACTACAGCTGCCATAACTGTAGCTATAAAACAAGCTGATTATTTTGGTGGGGCGGGAGGGGGGGGGGTGCCCAGTCAAAAGCCAAAACTCCAAAAATCTCTTGGTGCCAACTTGGTAGATTCCAAACTTCATTATTTCAGAAACAGATTCAGTTCTGGTAAGTTTCAATTACTATATTCTACATTTCTTCCAAATGATTTAAAGAATGATTTTTATCTTTATAGACCAGAAGATATTTCAGTCCTTACTAGCTTTAAATTTCTAACACTACAGCAAAGTTCATAAGTCAATATTTGGCATCTTAACAATATAGAAGGCAGTCCTCAAATTTGAGCATATCTTATTTCAAAAAAAAAGTCCTAACCATTTCACCAGGCTGGGACAAGTCACATAACCTTCAATTCAGTGCTTCACCAGTAAATATGAGAATACCATCCACGTTAGAGGTTATTGAGAGGATTAAATAAAATATTTTAAAAGTGCCAAAGTATACAGCCAGTGCTTAGTAGTTATTTTCTTTTTCCCCATGGAAACAATATTCAACATAATATACACACTGGTTAAGCAGTTTCCAGGTCATCTAAAGAAAATTCTATTTAACTTTCACACATTTAGCCCCAGTGCCAAGACCACTCAGGCAGCATTCAGCAACTACTTCCAGGTCCAGGTACTGTGCTAACAGGGAAAAACACTAAGCCTGCTTCCTCCCTCACAGGGAGCGGGACGGGGGACTTGAAGTGCATGGCGCGTGGCGTGAGGCTCAGAGGGCTATTGAAAAGGGGCACTTATGGGCGTGGGATCAGGAAATGGGAATGGAAAAGCCTTCTACAGAGTGTTGCAGAATGTGGTCTGGGGCAGAGGCTCTCTAGGGGAGATCTGTGTGGGATTTGAAAGCAGAGGGCACTGAGAGGACAAAAAAGAATAGAAACCTGTAAGCAAAACGAGTTCAGGGAAAATCACAAAAGCCACAGCTGCACAACAGTTGGAGAGGCAAAAAGAATTCAGAGCCACACTCCCCTCCTTTCCTTGGGTTACCCCAGAATGGTCCTGGCAGCCTAGACTGGCGAGGAAGACACGGGGGTGGGAAGCAAAACCGTAAGACAGGAGGGAAAGGGGAGGAACAAATCCTTAGCTCAGCAATGGGACAGGAAAGGAGATCACCACAGTACCACAGCTGAGTGCCCAGACTTCACTTCCTTAAGCTGGTTATATAAAATATCACAAAGCTTACATTCAAAAAATACTCCTTAATACTCCCACAATTAAGGTCTTGCATGAAGTTCAAGTTAATACAGGACTTGGGGTGAAGCTCAGCAGTTAAAGCACTTGCTCAGCAGACATAAGGCCCTGGGTTCGATTCCCCAGAACCACACAAGTTGGGCATAGTAGCACACACCTGTAATGTCAGCACTCAGGAGGCTGAGGCAGCAGGAGGATTGCCATGTACTGGAGGCCAGCCTAGACTACTAGTGAGTTCAAGACCAGCCTATACCATACAATAAGACCTTGTCTCAAAAAAACAAACGAATTTTGCCAATATATGTAAAGACTGTGAAAGGTATTAATCAAAGAATACCAGTAACGGAGAAACATGGATCATGGTACAAAAGATATTTTAGGAAATGAAACTTGCAAAGGTTCATTGTTCAATTTCCAACTGATGGATGTAACACCTTGATTCATAGCGAAACAATGGTCCTCTTAAACTTTGGAGGACTCACAGTACCTCAAACCACAGATATGGGTGAAGTAAACATTTTCAAACGGGGGAATAATAAGAAATATATATCTGATGTACTCAAAGAAAGCATGTTATATTTCTCAGAAATTAGCCAGCCAAACCACCTGCTTCCTACGATAGAGCATGTGTAGGTAGCCTTGGTCCAGATTGCTGGAGTTCAAATCCTAACATCACCACTTGTACTCCCAGTGCCCTAGGACAAGGAACCTGACCATTCCATACACATTTTCATGGATCTAAAATAGGAACAGTAATGATAGTGCTGACCTCACAGGGTCTCTGTATTAAGCAAGACAGTGCTCTGAGAAACGTGGGTGGCACATAGTAAGCATTCAATAAACATGAGCTATTGTGGGACTGCAAAGGAAATTGAGGGCCAATCATGAGGGGCATCAGTATCGTCTTAAGTGCGCTAAATTTCATTCAACTGACCACACTGCAGGCTTTGGAACAAGAAATTACTAAGTCCGACCTGACGTCAGGGAAAGCCAGGCTGACATCAGTCTTGTGTACAATGTAGATACTCATGACTATTTACAAAGCACATGCACTGACAAGGAACGACTGGAATTAGGGTAACGGCAGCTGGGACAAGCAGAAGTAACATCAAGGGAGATTCTAGAGGAATGTGTACGACATTACCAGCAAAGTACAAGGCAGGAAAGAGAAAGAAGGATGTAAGAACAATCTTTTACAAGGCTACGAAGACACGTCGATGTGTCCACAGGTTCCATGTTTTTGTTCTATTCTCTGAATATGAGAGTTGTAAAAGACTGGGTAAGTGCTACCCACAGCCTTTACATATTGCTTATCTTACTGCTGTTTTATGCATTCACATAATCTCTGAAATCAGTGAACTCCATAACATGGTTCCTCAAGACATTGAATGGATTCCCCTCAGTCTCAGAGACAAGTAAGTCGCTGTATGAAACACACCAATATTCAAGAACTCCAATAGCTCTAATGTTTAAATGAATCCTATATTTTCCAAGTAGAATATCATTTCAAGTTAAACCAGCATATATCCATTAGTCACGAAAACCATGGTAGATAGATGCTATTGTGGTCTCGTCTGAAAGCCTAGGACACACCCACACACTACACCCAGTGTCTTTTTCTTAATTCATGGATGTAGCTTGTCAGTGGCCATCATGGGGAAGGTCCCATCCCAAGCCTGCAAAGCATGATCAGGCTGTTTTGTTGTATTTGCTATTTGAAAGTGTGGAGGTAGATATAAAAAGAGAGCATCCCTCTGCTTTTATAATGCAACTTCGTATACCTTATTATTCCCAATCATTATAGGCAACTGTTTTCACTAAATACATCTTTCCAATTCTTTAAACCTATAACAAAGTAATTCACTATTGTTTTTGTCAAGCTGAAGAAATTTTTAGATCTATGTTTGTAAACAGGCATGAGAAAACTAAAAATAATCTACAACTGCATGTTTAAAATTATTATTTTTAAATGACAAAATTGCTAAAGATTTTACTCTTTATACTTTCCTGCACTTCTAAATTTTCTCAGGCATGCAGTATCTTATAAGTAAGAGGGAAACAAAGTCAGCTCTAACCCTTTAAAGCTTTCTTAACACAAATGAAAATCTGGAAATATTAAATAAGAATACTACAAATACCAGAATGATTTAAGATAAAATTACTTTGTTCAAATAACTTACCCCTAGTTATATATTTGAGCTTCTGCCTTGGAAAGCCAATACACTCTAGTAAGGTGACAGAGAATTCTAGGCTAAGCCGAAGAACCACAAAAGCCCTTCCCCGTTAAAGAGTTCTACCACTATTAAATTGTTTAACAATAGTTTTTCTAAACCAGAACATGTTTCTGTTTGCTAGACAAAGACATTCAGTATCATGCAGGGCAAAAGAACAGTTATTACTTAATAAAGCTCTTAAAAGTCATCTATTTGGATTTTAAGTAGGAAAAACTACAAAGGACTCATTCTTCATCTTGCAGTGTATTTTGTTTGGATTTTAAACGTTAAAAATCACAATGTCTTGTTGTAACTAAGCCTCTATAGCCCCATTAAGAAACAAAACACAATCCCAACTGCTATATGTTCTAAAGTATAAACAAGTATCAAGAGTCACGAGGAGGTTAAATGACAAAGAATAAATTGCTATGTCCCTGGAAGCCAGCACCTCTCAACTTCTCCTTCTGGCTAATTTTTCTCAGAAGAGGCTTGATTACTCATAAATACATTAGATCTGTGTCTAAAACCTCTATTGATATATAGAGTCCAGAGAAAACATCAGACAAACCCCAAGGAGACTGGTCTATTAGTTTCTACAGACCCAGATCACACGAGTTACGTGGATCTACACTCATTTGGAGGAGACCTACTTCCTCCAAAGCCTTTTGAAATAAGCCATATTGGTCGGCACATCGTCACCCTGTCCTCTCACAGTAAGACATTAGAAACACAGCTTCTAGATTTAAATCCTTAGGTGACTGAACTGCATTGGTAAAAGAAAGAAAGAAAGAAAGAAAGAAAGAAAGAAAGAAAGAAAGAAAGAAACCTCCTTAAACTCACCTGGGACCTTGAGACCTCTCTTTGTAGTGAGCTCCTGCTTTCTAGCTCAGACATTGCATCAAGGCCGGATATTGAAGACAGCGTGGCTTTGGAAGTGGCAGCCTGGTCTTGGGAGAGAGAGAAGGAGGGGGTAGGAGAGGGCGGCCTTGCCACACTTTCTCCCCTAGCGGTGTCTCTCTCACTGGATGCGCTGGATACAAGCAGACTGGCATCAGCCTTTAAGGTAGGGGGGCTGATCGAATTGGTTTGAGTTCTCTTAACGCTTTCCACAACGCCATTATACTTCCAGCCATCATCCATCTGAATAGGAAACATTTCTGTAAGCTAATTTGTTTTTTAAATGCACTCATTAATATTGTTATCTATTTACTTATCACAGTGCTGGGGATGGAACTCAGGGCCTCATGAAGCTAGTTAAGTGCTGTACCACAGAGCTAACCCCAAAGCCCTGTTCATTAATTTTTAAAGCTACAGAAATAACATATTCCTTCCACAGTTTCTTTCATATCAACAGATACACACTTAGGGAATTAGAAGAACAGATGTTCTAACTAAAACACTAGTCTATGCAGACTTCTGCAACCTGTTTTACTTCTTTACATCACACTAGGTCAATCAGTGGCGAGACTAAATTAGTTCTTTCAATGGCCGACTACTCCATGGTGCAGATATTAATAACTTACTCACCAATGTGCACTAGAAACTGTTCAAGGTTTCCTATAACCTGCAATATTATTGCAATATATTCGAGTGTATCTTTATAATCAAATTTTTCATTTATATAGCTCAATTCCCTAAAGATTCGCCAGGAAATCAAAGTTTAATCTCTCTCTCCCTCCCTCTCTCTCTCTCTCTCTCTCTCTCTCTCTCTCTCACACACACACACACACTCTTATAAATCCCTGAAAACAACTGCAGCAGTGCACTCCCAAAGTATAAAGACAACTGTTCCTCTATATTCTCACCAACATTAATTTTAGCATTTAAATCTTTCTCAATATGACAGATGAGTGCTATGTACCTCATTCTTGCTCTAATGAGGCCAATCACACCTCATGTGCTGTTCCATTATCAACCATTTAAATTCCCTTTCCCTTGAATTAGGCATTCATTCCCTATATCCATTTTTCTAGTGATTATCTTTCTGAAACTAATTAATGAAAATGCTTTATAACCTAGAATATTAACCTTTATCCACAATACATTTTGCTAATATTTTTCTCATGTCTATCAAGTGTCTTGACTACATTAAAAGTTTAATTTGCCCCACAGCCTCATCAGCACTGATTGCTGTTTGTGTCTCTCTGGGGTTAGATGGTATCTTAGTGATGTTTTTGATTTGCATTTCTCTAATATCTAATGAAATTGACCGTCTTTTCATGTGTTTATTGGCCATTTGAGGTTCATCTGAGAACTGCCTATTCATTTCTTTTGCTCATTTTTCAACTGGATCTTTGATTTTGAAGGACTTACTTTGCTTCAGTTCCCTGTATATTCTGGTTAAGAGGCTCCTATCTGAGGTACTAGTGGTGAATATTCTTTCCCAATCTGTTCTCTTTTTACACTGTTGATAATTTTGTTTGCTGTGCAGAAACTTTTTAAATTAAAATCCTATTTGTTAATTCTGGTGGCTATTTCTTTTGCTGCCTCCTGCACTGCTGGTGAGAATGTAAACTGGTATAACCACTATGGAAGGCAGTGTGGAAATCTCAAAAAAAAACTGGAAATAAATATCCCCTTTGATCCAGCGATACCTCATCTGCGAATTTTCCCAAAAGAGTTAAAAACAACATATAACAGAGATACATGTATACCCATGTTCATAGCAGCACAACTAACGATAGCTAAAATGTGGAAGACACCAAAACACCCATCAAGAGGCCAATGGATATACAAACTGTGGTATTTATTAACAATGGAAACTATTCATCTATAAAGACAGATAGGTTGGAGGCTTTTGTAGGCAAATGGATGCAACTTGAGACCATCATGCTTAGTGAAGTGAGTCAGAAGCAAAAGGTGAAATATCAAATGGTTTCTCTTATATGAGAAACCCAGATCACAATCATTTCATAGAACTTATGGTGGGGAATAGTGGGAACTAGAGGGGAGGAGGAGAGAGAGGGTCAAAAAGGGAGAAAGGAAGAATTTATAAGTTTGCCATGATGTGTATATACACAAAATACTCAAGATGTACATAAACTTTATGTATTGCACTTATACATATCAAGAAAATGGGGAAAAAAGTTTAGTGTTCATGCTGTCAGTGTGCTTAAACTTTCCTGCTATATTGGTCAGCAGTTCCTAATGGATGAAGGGAAGCTTTTCTCATCTCAAATACTCTAATTTTTTAAATCACAGTTTTTATTTTTTAGATTTTAAGATTAATTGACAAAACTAACAGGAGTTTAAGCATTAACCTTCAGAATGTTTTTGTTTCTTTCACGTAATTCAGATTAGCAAATTAGATATGTGGCACTACTTCTTAAGGGAAATGTTATCCCGTATCTTCCAAAATCCCTTAATAGAAATACATATTTTAATAAGACTTTCTCAAAACTGAACTCAAACATCAAGTTCTGAAGTAGAAAATCCAAATAAAGAAGAAATGTGTATATAAATCCGTGGATATGAAACTGTTGTCGTGTAGGTCAAAAAAAGAGCTAACTATTGGCAATTTCACATTGTTCAACCTAACACTTCACAAGCTACATCTGAAATAACATGATTCTAAAAAAATAATCAATGTTCTGTCTTAGATGGTTCCTTACCTGATTCTTCAAATTGTATCAGCTCTCCTTCCACAGAATTTACTAAATTTTGTAGCATTCATTACTACTGCTAAGCACTATGTTTGTACTGAGCCTAACTGGCATAAAATAAAAGGGCATTTTATATCTTCTGTATGGATCACATACCAAGTACCCAGAACTCCCTCCGCAGCACAAAAGCCCCAACCTTTCTCTCTTCAGAACAGACTATACGACCTGGGAGTGTCTTTACCGTGTAGGATCTGGGGAGCAATGAGATTCCTCTTGACTGAGTGCCAAAAGGTCTCGGCGTGACCACAGATGTTAACCTGGCCGTATCAGTTTTCTGGTAGCTTCTGGGGAGAGAAGATGAAACCCGAGCCGACTCCATCCCTATGCTCAGTGAATGCTGGGAAGACACAGCAGCTGGGCGTTGCTCTTCTGGGAGGCTTGAAGAAGGGAACTGAATTTCAGCTCCTGCATCATCGAACTGACTTTCTGTGAGAGTTGGAGAATCTTCTTTAGGAATTTCAGTAGGGTAAGTTCCCTTCTCTTCCACTCTCTCACTCTGATAACTGGCTTGTGACAAGCTCAGGGTAGCAGGTAGCCCTTCATCATTGACATCATCGGAAGAATACATCCTCCTCCTGGACATAAGGGCAGAATTCTGACTTCGGGACTCCCTTGGCAGAGAGAAGCACACCATCACCACAAGTCATACATTTGACACCAGAACTGGAAACCCAATAAATCACATTTAAATGTTCAAGAACAAAAAGACTGCTGACTTAACACCGTAATCTACACTAACAGAAGATGATGGTATAAGCTTTCTTTAATGACCAAGAAAAGTAGTTCTAAGTCAATTTTTTTTATAAAGAGGCTCTCAAATGCATTTTAGTGATATTATTTTTAAAACCTAAAAAAATGTAGTAAGAAAAAAATTAGTAAGATATTATTACAAAATTTTACACATAAGTTTAAGCCTTATAAAAATAAAATCCTATAATAAATAACTAACCACCAATTTCAACCCTTCAGCATTGAGGATGCCTGCCTGGCAAGCATGAGGCCCTAGGTTCGGTCCTTAGCACCAAAAGATAAAAAAAAAAAAAATAAAGAAAAAGACAAAAAAAAAAAAACATAAGGTAACCAATTTCAACCCTTTAAAGATACAAATTCCTTGAGAGTATTATGAATATTTTTTTCCTCCAAGAGATGAAATTTACAATATATTAGTAAAAATAAAAAAGCACATAAGACTTTGACTTTTATGAAAATGCAGCCAATCTGTAGCTTCATGAAGCTTGTCAGAACGTCCATGGACAATTAGCACAGATTAATTAACAGCCCTGTTCATCTCCACAGAACGGTGAGGCGCCCACAGCCGACATTTACCAGCAGTGCCTACCTTGCCAGCTGGGCTGCAGTTAAGTGAAAGAAACTCCACTTATCGCTGGCTTTCCAGCCACAAAGGAGCTTTGTTTAATTTCACCTGACAGCTGTACGCTTCCTTTCTGACATTATTCCTAAAGCATATTTGCCTTGCCCTGGCCTATAAATACCATAAGGTTTTACATAATATCTTCTTTATAGGGAAGTTTAAATCTGACTTTTAGCCCCCTATGTTGTAATGTATAAAATAAACAAATAAATTCACACACTTCTGCTTAGATAGGCTGCCTTTAAAATAATTTATGTTCTGGAGAATACCCACTCAGGGCCCCTCCTGGCTTCTCTGCTAGGAGCTTTTTTTGTTTCTTTTTTCTTTTCTTTCTCTAATAGGGACCTGCTTGGGCTTCCTCTGGGCTTCTTGGCCAAGGGCTTTTCTTTTCTCTTCTGTTTGGTTCCATAAACTGATGCTTGCATTAAAAATAATAATAATTTATGTTCTACCACTAAAGCGTAAAAAAGACCTTTGTTATAGTTTACACAATTTAGTTAAAAGTGAGAGCTAATTTTATTTGCCAATTCCATTCCTATATTTGCTTCAAAAGGGTTAAAAAAAGGAGCATAATTTTCTAGACAAATACAGCCAGCATCTTCCACTTCCCCTGTATAATGTGAAACAAGCACTATTCATCTATGCCAAGCTCTCACTTCTTTTGTTTCTCCAAGTATTATCTTAATAATACTTTGGGTTAATTTTTTTCACTGTAGACCAAAGCCCTGGATGTCTCAATGCATATTTGATGCTTAAAACTAGTAAAGTCACACTGCACCACTGAACCAAAGCCCCCAGTTCTGATACTCGGATCTTTAAGCCTGAGGTACGTTGGCCTTGTTACCTGTCCTGCAGCATTTCCTGAAACGTCTTTGAGCTCCTCTCAGACTTCTCAAGTGCCTGCTTTTCAATTTCTTCCCTCTCTTCTTTTTTCTTCTGCAGGTCTGATGTATAACTTTTCCGACGATCTTTCCATTTTGCAAGGTCCTGACAGAAAATCACACCAGCGTGGTCATACCTGAATTTCTACACACACTTTCTAGCAGGCAGAGTGCGCCAGAGTATCCTATTACATCACTGAAACTATTCACTCCCACTTGTGCCAAGGTGGCCTAATTTTGCTTTTTATAGCCAGTGATTCTGTACCAAGCCTTTATCTCATGTGTCTGTTTCAAAAACCTGACCTAATAAGATAGATTCCAGCTTTATTTTCCCAGAAAGTGCCACCTCCTCCCCCAATTCACAAAGAATGCTAAGTGCTTGTAATGAGGTACCAGGTTAAACAGATCGGGAACTGTTTCAAATTCATTTTCATCTCTCTCCAAAATCCTGGTTGTTATGTGAAAGGACAGGTTCACCAGTAAGATAAATACAGAAAAGCCCTAGTAACTGTTAGTGCACAGGAACGCCAGTCACGTGTCACAAACAGGAACTCACTCCCTACAAACACACGAATGAGTATGATGCAGTGCCCCTTGAGGAATTCTTGGTTTGCGAGGGAGAGGCAGACATGGGGGGAAAGCCCCATGAGAGGCACAAGCTGCGGAGAGCAAGGGTCCTGGAGGGAGAGGGGCCAGTGCCATCATCAAAGGGGCAGTCTGTGCAGGCTTCACTGAGAAAGCCAAGTCAAACATGCAATTTCAAAAATGACAAACTCTCCTAGGTTGAGGCAATAACAAAGATCACGTAGTAACAAGTCAGCACCTATTCCCCACACCCCCAGAAGCATTAAGTCTGGCTTAGCCAGGTGACCCAGGACAGTAAGCCTATTTCAGACTTTCAAATACCCCTAGCAAACTAAGCTACTTCTGACACTTGGTGAGATGAAAGTTTTGAAAGGTACAACCTTCCTTATGTCTCCAAAACTGAGAAACGCCACACTAAGGAGTGAAAGAGGCATTCCAGTTCAAAGAGGAGTACATCTGAGGTCTCGGACCAAGAGGAACCTCACCCACAGGGCTTGCAATGGGAGTTTAGTTTACACCCTTTGGGAGCAGACAGGGCCACTCCTGCTTTTCAAACAGCCTGAAATCAATATCAACTATTTTCAGAAACAACAAAAGCAGAGTGTGATTTAGTCCTATAAGATCTGTGGCATGAATATTCATTTCACTCACCTAAAGGAAATCCCTCTCAATACTTACCATTTTGATATTTTGGGAAAATGGCAATGAATTACTTACTGGGTATTTTCTTGACAATTAAGTGGAGTTCCCAATTATAAAAAAGCACCGGAATTTAGAAATACAGCTTAGGACCAAAACTAAAGATTAAGTCTATCGTCATCTAAACATCTGGACATATGAGCACTATGAAAACACACAGTTTGGATTTATATTAAATAATGAATCCCCCAGCTAAAATATTACTTGTAGATCTTATTTCTTTCCAACCTCTTCAATTAACTTTAAGAACCCTTTTCATCTCTCACTACTAATGTCAAGGTAAGTGACTCCTGCTCGTATGCAATCCCAATCTGAACCAAAAAGCAAAACTAACAGTCAGACCCCAACACAACCACTACAGCAAGGAAGCAGGTTTGCTCTACTGTAATGAAGCTCATTCCACATTTTTTGAGAACTCAGAGATCAGAAGATAAACTTTTTTCTATACTTTTTGCAATGGCCTTTCTAACAGGCCACAGGCCAAATAGGAGGTTCCTCTTGTGGTAGTTAAAGTCTTGGGTCACTTTTTTTTTTTTTTTCCCAGAACTGAACAATGTAATAGCAAGGAAAACTACCTCTGGATTATAGTAAGTCTTCTGGAAGCAAAGCAAGACAATCAAACATACTGTCCCACAACTTAGGAATACTCACATCTTGCCACTTCTGATCTTGTTCTTTTAGTTGGGATTTTATTTTCTGCATCTCCTCATAGCGCAGCTGACGCAAGTGTTGAACATCCTCGGCAGTGACATCGCTCATGGACTTACTCCTACAACAAGAACACCGTGGTCATCAGGTTTGCATGACAGTATGAGGGTGAAAACAAAGGTTGGACTTGCACTTGGAAATTCCACCTAAATTTCTGCCGCACGACCCAGACGCTCTAGTGATAGTATCACAGAAACAGCACGACAGAGATAAATGGTGTTTTTCCAAAACGCAGAAACAAGAGCCTACCACTCAACTCAGGTGTGAACTTTTTCACAAAATGGCCAAATTAACCCTGTGCAATTCTATAAAGACATAATATAGTGTTCAAATTTGAAGGAGCCAATGTATAAAAAAAATTATTTAAGAGAAAAAATTAGTAATACCCACTTGAATCACCTGTCTTAATTTTTCTCTCTCCCCCAAAGATAACCTATTAAGGCTTGGCTGCCTTTTCTAGACACCTACTAAATAATTTAATGATTACCTGATATTTTCCTCCTCAAGTTCAACACCATGAATAGATGTGTTGCTGTTTCCCAAAGATTCTGTAAGATGTACCCATCACTGCACTGGGCCTGTTTTCAAAGGGCACAGACAGTTCCAGACCGCCTATTGGAACCACGTTGGTTGCCCTGTGGTTAATCAAGGTAGCATCTACATGCACTTGTCTTGTAGCCTCGGCATGAAGCATGCTAAAGTTTAGTACCTTTTTAATCTCCCCCAATCCTGAATATTGAACCTAAGGCCCTTCATACTGAGCTATATTTCTAGTACACCCACCTCCCTCCTTTTTTTTATTCTTTTTTTTTTTTTTTTTTTTTTTTGAGACAGGATCTTGTCAGTAACTTTCCCAGGCTAAGCTTAAAATTATGATCTTTCTGCCTCAGCCTTCCAGAGTGTTGAGATTACTGGCATGTACCACAATACTCAGTAGGCTTAGTTCTTGGAAAGCTCACTCAGGGAAGAAACCAATGAAAAGCATGGGCCGACAGACACAGGCAATGACTGTTGTCCACATGCACAGAGCTGGGCGAGTAAATCAGGTCTGAGGAGAAAGGGAGACCAAGAAAGCCCTACTACCTACCCCTAGGAAGAAAGAGATCAAGTCTTAATATTGAAGATTGGGTAGGAATAAGAGACAGAGAACGTTTAAAAGGTGAGGTACCGCTGTGCTCTCTCCTACAGATCTTTCCTGTTGCATACTCAGTTTCTTTCATCGTGACTAAATACACTTTTAAGAAACTACCTTATCTTCTTGATTATCAAAACTTTGCCTTCCACACAATTCTGTAATCCTGATTCCTTCATAGCACATTTGCCCTTCACCAGCTCAGGAATTACATTACAGCTCACATGCAAATGTCTTCTGCTTCTGCAGCTCGGGACCTGCCTCTCCTTTCAGTCATTCCCATCTGCTCACTGAACAAACATTTCTCCATGTAAATGCCCTAGGCGCCTCAACCGCAAAAGGGCTAGCTGAAATATCTAGAAAGGATTTTGGTAACTGTAATCCACAAAACACACAGTTATGACTGCTGGAGCCCAATAAGTCTTGTTCCCAAACCTGCTTTTCCTCTTGTGGTGGTTAATAGTGGTCTCCACCCTACAGTCACTCATATGGAAACCCAAGAACCATTTTTCACTTTGGTTTCTAACTTCTCCTCACTTTCAATTAGCTATCAAGTCTTCTCATTCAGTGTCTCTTTCTTTCCATTTCCACCGCCAACACCCTATATCAGAGCACAGAAACCCCTCAAGGAGACTTCCAAAAAGCTGCTAAAGTTATCACCCAACGAAGACCTTGCCTCAAATGCTCCCTCCAACTCAAAGGCCCTTCTAAGTACCTATGCCTTGTTAAGTACCATCAGAGTCCCTGTGAGATACACCAAAGATGGACTACATAATCTCGTATTCAGTCTCCGCCTGGAAGTCTACCAGGTCTCTTGATGGTAACTTGTTGCAGATCTCCAACATAATTAATCGCTCCACTCACCTGCTGTCTTCCTCATCTCAATAAAAACATCTTTACACCTTTAAAGTCAAAACTTTTGAAGACATTCCAGATCGACCTCTTCTACATCATAATTCCTATAATTCTATCACTAATTCCTGTCACTGTCCCCTCTAAACATTTGTAGCAATCAATCACGTTTCACCTTCTCCAATGTTACCCCTGATCCACAAATCACACCTGGAGAACCACCTTAATCTCCCTGTTTCCACCCTTCTTATCAACAGTGTATTGTCAAACAGAAACCAGAGAGGCCTTTCCAGGTTACACCCAGGTCACGGCACTCTCTACTCAGTAACCTCACTCCTACCCACTTCTTGTCAACTCCCTCTATTTGTGTCCTGTGGTACCTGGTAACTGCCTATCTTCCTATGTTCCCATGTGCCATGCTGCTCTTCACGCACCTTCCACCTGCCCTGGCCTTCCCTGCTCACGTTCGAACCTGTAACTTCTCCCGTATTCTTCAGCCCCGCTTCACCGAAACATCCACACGTCTTCTCTTCCACTTCCGGTCACCTGCTTCAATGGTACTCGGCGTTTCCTTTCCCACCCACCCAACAAGACACAGACCACTCTATCTCTTCTCTCCTTCTTCCATAGCTTTTTATTGCCATCTGATATGTCTGTTTATTTACATATAACCTGCTTTGCAATACCTGATTATAAAGCAAGAGCTGGGTCTGATTTTTTTGGCAGCCTACAACAAAGGCAAGCCTGTGGCAAGTGCTCATAAATGCACCAAATTAACCATCTACCTAGATAACATTCTACCACTTAGAATTCCCAGCTCTCATGGTAAAACTGCCTGATCCTTTTCTCACCTGCTCTGGTGCTTCAGCTACATTGCTTTCGTAGTACCTAACACTAGGCCTCATGCTCTGTAGTATATGGCATGCACACCGCACTATGTCCCTCAGATGTTCCGTGGAAGGAAAATATGAACATAACCCAGAGCATGCAGTATGCACTCAATGTCTGTGGTAAGAATAAGGTAGGCTTAATCACATTTAATCAAGAAAAATACAATAACTCAAAGTGTTCCTAATTTTGTGAGAGACCATTACTTTCCAACTTTTTATAAAAATTATATAGGTTTTATTAAGAACTAAGGAAAATAGGACATATGAATATGCATATGACATATATGCACCTAATATGTAATATGTATCTCATTAGTATTGACCACAAGTAAAATGAATTTACGTTTGAGAGTACAAATGCACAGAAGTTCTAACTACAAAGAATTTGACTATTTGAGCTAAGGCATCAATAGACTCAGTAGGAAGAGAAGAAAAAACATTTATCATCAAGGTATGAGGGAAATCTATACATCCAACACATACATTTGAGAAAAATGGAAATGTTAACTCGTACTGTAATAATCTGGACTGTCTGTACTGGCCTACAAGCTCTTTCACTCCAACACTGAGCGAAGCCTGCACCCAGGGACTCACACAAAACATGACCAAGGAGGCCCAAACAGGTCTAGAGTAGACAGTCCCGTGAAGTCAGGAATGCCAGTGCCCCTAGTTCCCCGGCGTTTATGCAGGCTGCAGAGGCACCTGGGAGAGACAGGAGGACAGGGTTCTAGGCCCAGCCGGGCACTAGCTTTTACCAACCTAGCACACATCACTTGCTATTGTGCCTCAGTTTCTCGCCTACTAAGTGAGGAAGGAAACTACTATAATTAGATACAGTTGTGCTGATCATAAGCACTTGACTGCTGAGCTACTTGGTTACATTTTAGAACCATCTGATGCTGTGTATAAGTCATAATAAAACAAATATGATTGTGTGGGTTCTCCTAAAAACTAATTCTCCAAGCCACTTCAAATCAGAAAGTAGCTGGACATGGCAACAAAGGCCTGTGATGACAACATTCTAGGAAGTTGAGGCAGGAGAATCACAAGATGGAGCCTAGCCTCGGCAACTTAGCAGGATTTTGTCTAAAACTTAAAAAAAAAATTAAAAATGCCAGGATCCATTGTTCAATATCCAGTATCAGAAAACAAAAGTTAGGGAGCTACCTAAGAATATGCTTATAAAATCTAGAACTTCTGGCATGCTACAGGTTCTCAGCCAGATCATGAAGAATGCTTTCCTTCCACATGTGCTTGAGGAGCATACCACTAAAATCCTGCAGGCTGGCTGTGCATCAACAGTGCCACCAAGCCGGCTCTGTGGATTACCTCATGGGGCAAAACCCCAGTCCGGTTCCACCACTCATGAGCAACATCCTCGGGAAAGCTGTATCTCTGTTCCTCTTTCTTCATGTCTCTGAAATGCAGATAAAACCTACCTGTCTACTTCATTAACTCAAATAAGCACCAGAGATAGCATCAGGAAAATTATTTGGGAAAAATATGGAGGACTACACATGCCTAACACATTGTGCTGGATGAAATGCTATTCACTGGTAGGTCACATCAAAATTCTTTTAAAATTCATCCAATCTACATGTCTTATTTTCTAATTTAGAAAGTCTCCAATTTGCAACTGCATTTTGATTTGTTCCCAAAACTACAATTGCAACATCTTGCCTTTAGAGTGGAATGAAAAAAAATTACAGCATTAAGAGGAAAGACAGAAAACGGAGGAAACGTAAGGAAAAAGGTACCAGTGGCAAAGTAAGATCATTCAAAGTGTGGCTGCCTTCACCATTCTGATGGCCTGTGATGCTCCTGGATTCTGGGGCTTGTTTTATGTCTTATTTTTGGCTACTGTTAAGGTATATTATCTTAGAATACAATTTCAGAACTTATAAATGAATATCTTAAAAAGGATTATAAAAAAGAAACTTTAAACCAATTTTCCTAAATATAAAATCATGGTTGGCTTACACAGCAAATAGAAATTCCATGATACAAAGTCAGAGGTCCCCAGCATTAACAGGAAGGCATCGATAGACTTACTAATGTACCTCTAAGCTAATTTCCAATAAATTTTATAGAAATTCAGCAAATAGCAATACATGCATGTGAGAAGACTGGTAATTACCATAAACATTACGTAGAGTTCTGATCTATAGATTCGTCAGCTAAATCAAGGTTTTGTAACAGGAGCACTACTGACACTTGAGCCAGCAATATATGTGTGTTGGGAGGTATTGTGAGCCTTGTGGGTTATCTAGCAGCATCCTGCAATACCCAGTCTGACAATGAAAAGTGTCTCCAGACATTACCAATGTTCCCTACCCTTACCATAAAGTAACCCCATGAACCTTATTTGCCTTTTCTTTCTGCTGTTTGATAATTATACAGAATCTTTTAGCCAAAATCTAAATGTGAAGCAGGCACCCCAGTTTGTTGTCTTTGATTACAGGATCTCCTTCAGTCAGTGTTCAATTCCTGTTGATACTGATAGCAGATTCAATGGCTTCATCACATCCAAGATTATTTCTATATATTCTTACAACACATTTTTATCCTTAACAGCTTATGACAGAGGACAACATAATTTTTCATATTTCATAGGTCCTCACAGATAAAAATTCATGCAACACAGAAGCACACATGAGAAACGGCAGCCACATACAAAGCGTCTTACCATAAATCAACTGAACATGTGTTAAACACCAAATAAAAAGCACGCCATGGGTAGCTCAGCAGTAGAAAGCATGGTTAGCATGCACAAGGCCCTGGCTTCAGGCTTCACACACACGCATGCACACCAGAATTAAACAACCTAAGAACTCAAAAGATCCCGCACACTTCTTCCTAAGGTGGTCCTTACCATAAGAAAAGCATTCATATTATAGGCAGTTATGAATTTATATTTTATTTTCACTGCAGATCAGTTTAAGGAAAGTTCTGATAACTGACATACTTGGGGGAAATCCTGTGTGACAGATTTGATTTCAACTGGTTTAAAACACCTTTAAGTTTTCTAAAGAAACAGCATGTTCCATTATTTGATAAATCATGCATTATTCAAAGGTCTCAATTTACAGATTATCTTGCTTCATTTGTGCAGTTTCCTAGCACTGCATGGAGAATATCCATTAAAACAAATACTGTCTTATCCAAACAACTATCTTGGGATTGTGTACTGAAGGCATTTGTTGCTGCTAGCTATAGTTCAGAAAAGTCCTTAGCTTTTTAAGCTTTGGTACTTAGGCATCTCTTCTATCTCTGTCCCTCCTTTTGGTGCCAGAGATTAACCCCAGGGCCTCGTCCATGCTAGGTATACATATTATCCCTGAGCTTCACCCTTCCCAAGATTTGTTTTTCTTGTTGGTTTTGTTGTTGTTTATTTCCCCCCCAGTACTGAAGACCTTAAGCGCAGTCTCGCATATACAAGCCAAGTGCCCTAACTCTGAGCTACAACCTCACCCCTGGGTTTCTCTTTTCTTAACTCAGCCACGGTGTGTGTTCCTCCAGTGAGGAAGTTACGTATGTCTATATGTCCATTCCATACAGGTGCTGTGGATACGCATATCCTCTTTAAGAAAACGAGCTGTTCCTGAGACCTGCTTATTTTACAAAGTCATATGTAATTTATAAATGAAAAATCTTTCTGAAAGTTATTTAAAATGTTTGAAACTTAAGAGTATCTGGATCACACTCAAGATGATAACATTTTAAGCAGAGGATAACATGCCTTTACATGGCACATTGAAAATCTGCTTGGGACCTTATTTTTAAAAATAGCAGCTGAAAGGTATTTATAGTAAGTATCTTTACTTCAGGCTCAGTTACACCTTCAACATTAAAATAACACTACATTAAATAATAATGCTGGTAGCTTCCAATATCTCTGAACCACCAAAATTATCATAAGCTACCAAAATTAGAAATCATTAGAGATAAAATAAATCCCAAGGAAGATATTTAGCCACTAGGGCTTAAGCAGGTTAAAATTTGACATCATTTAATTCTCTTCATGTTCAAAAACTGCTAGCTATAAGATTTACCAAAATGAAGAAAGTTTGGTGGAAGTCATAAAGATACAACTACCTGGTGGTTTCTGTATTAAGCATGATTAATTTGTTTTTAAATTTTGACTATTCCAGAAATGGGCAAATATTTCAGAAAGTTATTTTTATGTTATTATCTCTAAGGGATGAGGAAAATTATGTATCAGTAGATAAAAAGTGAGAATTAGCTGTAAATATAGTTCTTCTTCTTGTGTTACTGGGGATACAACCCAAAGCCTTTACATTGAGCTACATCCTCAGCCCATTTTTGATTTTTGATTTTGAGATAGGGTCTTATTAAGTTACTAAGTTGCACAGGGTGGGCTTGAACTTGTGATTCTTCCACAACAGTCTCCCACAGTGCTGGGATTATAAGCCTGCACCCAGAGAATACAGTTCTTGCAACTTCACAAACTACCAAGATTTTAACTTCTGCAAGTTTGGAAGTGCAGCTTTGCTCTAAACACAAAACCATGGTATAGTTTTTATATGGATCAGAAATCCAAATACTTCTAGTGCAAGATTGGTGCCACTCACTATACTAAGAAAGCTACCCAGGAGAGGCAAGAATTACGCCAACTGCACACATTCTAACCTTGAGTAAATGCTAGAATCTTTTCAGCCACGACTTTCTAAGATATAGTTATATGTGCTTCCACAACCAGCAAATTAGATATTTAGTCTATTTTGCAATCAAACACCAAAATAAATACGCAGTCTTGAGCAAATACTCATTATTCTTAATCAACTCAATATTTTCTTTAAAAAGTAATAGCATTAAATTTTAAATTTCTAACTTAAAAATACTATTTTAAACATGTCATGCACTGCACACTCAGATACAGAAGTATTACTATTAAGCTGCAGAATTAATAAAACTTCCCATCTTCCTATTTCATGCACTACACAGCATCCCCACTTAGTGACATGCCAAGGTAGATGTGCAATGACAAGCCACGCAGAAGACGAGCGATATGCACATTTTTATTTACTTGGAACCACAAAACTTACCCATCTTCACCATAAATCTTTTGAAAGAGTCTGAGAAACCAGAAAACGAAAAATCAAGAGTCACTTTTTCCATTTGTGTTAGTTTCTAACTATTCAATGTCTTTTATGAGTCTAACTGAGGATGGACAAATCTCACCAGGATGCTGCTTCGATTGTCTACTTGATCATAACCCATGATCTTTTTTTCTCTCTTGTTCTGTCCTGGGGCTGAACCCAGTACCCTCATATTAAGCTATAGTCCTAGCAGTTTTCCTTTTATTTTGAGACAGGATCTTACTAAATTGCTAAGTTGCTGAGGCTGAGCTCCTGCTTCAGCCTCCCAGAGTGCCATTACTACAGACCTGCACCACCTCTCCCAGTTTCAAGTTGTCACTGATCTCATATTTCAGGGAACTCAAGTTAAGCAAATAAATGCTTCCTCAGCTTACTGAACCAACAAGTCCATAAGAAAAAGCTTCCCACTGTCAAGAACTAAAAAATTAAATTTGGGTCTACTAATTTTATTCCACCTAATCAGATTTGTCCATCTTAGAATTCAACAAACTGAACATTCATCAAAAAGGTAAGATGTGTAATGTACACTATTGCCCAAATGTTCATAATTTGCATACATGTAAAATTCAGCAGACGGTAAATAATATTCATGCAGTTTAACAAAGTTTGCTCAGAACATTACAGCAAGTAAAAATGTTATGAATAGGTAGTTTGAGAAACCTACATTAAAAAATCAAATATTTGCAATGCCATATTCTAAGAGATAGTTGCACCTCAAAAACTCAGGCTATTCAAAGTTGAGAAACACATATAAAACTAACTACAACCACACTATTAAGTGCCTGGAAAAAAACAAACAAAAAAGCCTGCAAATATAATTGGAAAACTTTTATGAACTTCATACTGCAGAATAAAAGTACCACAGGACTTAATGCCAAAGGCAAGGTTTGTACCTACATCTTCCAACACAAGCCTAAGATATGTGCAAATATGAAACTGCACTTTTTCTACAAAAATGACTAGAAGTTTCCAAAAGCAAAATAAATTTTTATAGGATGCATCAAAACGGCACACGACATGCAGGTTGAGCAACGCGATGCTGCTTTTTTGCACATGGAAAGTTACACAGATTATCCATTACAAGCCAAATTCTCTCAGAAACACACTCTGACCTCTCAACCATCAGTCGCTTCTTGTGCCTAAGCCGGCTGGCCTCGCGGATGGCCTCCCATTTCTGTAAGTCGGCCTCACTGCAGGGGCCGGGGGTGAAGGCGACAGGGGGCACAGTAGCTCCCATTTTCCAAGACTGTATCTTCCGAGTCAGCATGTCATCTTTTTTCTGCCGACACGAAGGAACTAATATTCTACAGCTATTACTTTTCTCCTCGGAAGGACATGTCCTTTCAAGGATACAAAGGAATTTGGCTTGGATTTCTGGAGGCAGAGTCCAGGGCTCAGGGAAGGGGACTGGCTGGTATCTGTCCGGGGCCCCAGACAGAGGCACTTCTTTTTTCTGTGTGGGAATTCGGCGGACAATCATATCATCTTTTTCTAAATCTGGAAGTACAAGTTCACCTTCTCTACATTGCAAAATTATATCTCGTTCTACAGGATCATCTTGCTCAGAGAACCTTGTGAAGTCTTCAAAAGCTCGGAGAACGCAGGGGTTTGCATGGAAAGCCCCAGTCCTTCTGACAAAGAAGTCATCATTTTCTAAGTCAGGATCCACAGCTGGCATCTCAGGGTCATCTCTTTTATTGCCTGGTGCATGAGAGGGTTTCTTTCTGCGTGTTATAAGCCTCGGGCCGGAGGTAGGATCAATTTTGATACTTGTTTCAGAAGACAGGATGTCATCAGAGTATGTTTGAAGGGCCTGAAGTAATAAAAACTGACTGAAGCACAGAAAAGAAAAAGGAAGAGAGAATCATATTAAGTTTGAGGAGAAAAGGTCATTAGGTAGCAGAGCAAGCAGCCAGTCATTGCAGGGGAATTATTTTAGGCCACAGCACAGACTCTTGTAAGACAGACAAACTAATGATGAATTCCATCATCATTTGGAACTTTTCTTGAGTACCATTTACAAAAATAAGATTAGAGTGCATTTCCCTAAAAGGATGGGAGTTACCAAGGCCAAACGACAGGGCAGGTGGGCTAGAACTTGGACCACGTCCAGAGAAGCACCTGTACCTGCAGTACTCCCCTGCACCCACCTTCTCATTCCCTTAGCCTTGGTTGCTTCACACCCACTGCCCAGAGAGAATAAATGATCTTAAGAAATGTCAGCACAAGATCATCCTGTACTTTATGGAATAGGTACATGCAATCATAGGTAGAAAAAAAATCATTGCTCTTAAGTTTTATTTAAAAAAAAAGACTCTGAGGAATGCTCTTAGCATCCCTACATTGGGCTTGCCCTTGCTCACCTCTATCTGAAAGTGATTTCCTTTCTCCACATCTTTACACACAGCACAACTATACAATTGGGGAATCTTTCAACATACCCTGCCTTGCACTATTGTGTTAGCTTTGTTGTGCTAGCAAAGACTGTTGAATCTTAGGCTTCTAGGTTGACATGCTCACACAGGAAGCAATACGTTAGGCATTATGCTTTGGACTCAATCTACAAAATAACTTTCCATGTTTCAGCACAGTCAGGTCCCAGATTAAAGCAGCAGCATAAGCAGGCACAGGTAGTGTCTCAGGTCAGACACCAGGCAGGCAGGCTTGTGCGAACAGGTACACCTGGGCTCATCTGAAGCACCAATGGTTCTCCTGGCTGTACTGGTGTCCTGTGCTCTCCTAGCCCACTTGGTAGCTAGTTCCAGCAAGAGCGAAGATCTCTCAGAGTTGTTGTCTAGCCTATGCTCGCGTTTTTGTAGTCTACTAAAAATGGTGGGGCTTCTCTCAGAGCCTGAGTCCTCATCCTCAAAGTCCAAATTCCTTCTACTGGGCGGTGACATGGAGGAAAGAAGGAGAAAGAGATGGAAACAAACAACCGGAGATGAATAAAATTGCTGAAATTAATTTCAAGTGATGACTACGTTTAGGAGAGGACTTTTTAAGAAGAAGATACTGAGATTTAAAATTGAACAGGTTGTTGGTTCTAGTGCATCTATGGATGTTAGAGGAGACAGTAGCCTTTCTCAGCCTCTCATGAGAAGGCACATAAAATATACCAAGTCGCGTCACCGCATGAGCACCAGAAGGACAGAGACATGCACAGAGACAAACCTGAATCCCTGAAACTCTTTATACCACGGTTTGCAAGTTTCCCTTTTTATTCTTTTCCAGTTCGCGCTGTCTGGGCTCCAGCATTTGGGAAGAAACTGATCAAAAGAGCTCCCTGGGTTTGGCATGGCCGGACTTAGCTTTCGCACATACAGATCATCCTTTACAACGTTGGGTGCGCTTGTTCTCTTTTCTTCTTCCTCTTCCAAATAACAAAAGGAGTTTGAACTTCCTCGAACTGTTGACCAGTTCTGCACATTCGTACCCCAAGTCCTCCTTTGGTTGCTGTTCAAAACATCCAACCAGGTGAGAAACTGTGTGAGCAATTTGTGACAGAACACGAAAGGCATGCATTCCGCCTCACAAAGCTTACGCCACTGAGCGTGAGGCAGCTGAACCCATGCCCATCACCACGGCTCCTGGAACAAAACCAGATTACAACAGCACCTCATCTTCAGTTAGCCCACAGCTGGGTACACATAGCCACTCCCAACTGACGGGCAGTTAGCTGGAAACTGTGTTAAGAGAAAGACAAATTTCAGTTTGGGGTGTCACTTGCTGAATTAAACCAGTAGCAGGACAGACATCCAGATCCAGGACGAACATACTTCTAACCTCGTCAGTGTGTGTAGTCCAGTGGCTAACGTATCAGAAGGAGATGTTTGCGGACAAGAATTGTGACAGGTGGTTTTTGAGATGAAACTCTAGGACCTCTTTTTCACTTGGAATCTACGGCTGGCTAAGTCATCCCAAACCACATCAGGCAACCTTTGTTCATCCTCAGCATCTGAACCACTTTCAAAATCACACATTTCCTTATAGGAAGATGGATTTGAAAAGTCATACTCTACTGTGCTAATCAGATGAGAAATTAAAAGATTCTTGTCACATCCACTAAAATCAACAAGAAAAGGAAAATAACAGAAGATAACATGACAAAGCTCACAATGAACAGTATCAATCATCCTGTAGCTGAAAAATATGAATAAACAACAAATCAAATGCTGACATTTTGAAAGAAAACACATAATTCAAGATCTGTCTGACAAAAAGCCAAAAGGGAAAAAATTCTCATGAGTGGAACTTTATTATCTACAAAGTACATTTTGAGTGCCATTTTTTTTACCACATCTAAAACATCCTCTCAAGTTCACAAAGCCATTCCTGACTCTGTTATCACACCACATCCCCATACCTTGAAAATGATCCATCTGCATCCATACAGACGGGGCTCGCCCAACTTCTTCTGTTATCCACATTTTTGTCAGGTTTTTTCTTCCTCAGTGGCGCTGGCACATAGGTGGGCTGTCTACTTTTGTTAGGTAAAAAACGATTAAATGGTAGAGCAGACTTTGGTTCAATAGCTGAAATCCTTCGGTAGGACATGTCATCTTTGTTACAATCCTGCATTTTGAAGGTAAATTCCGAATCTGTGTCACTTTCACAACCTATAAAGAAGGAATAAACGTTTTCTGTACTTTCCATATTATTCTCCTCCCTAACACCCCTGTGTGTCTCCTTTGCCCTTCCCTTGGAAACCCAGTACTACCACTGCAAACCACACGGATTATTTTTAGAAGCTTGTCGTGAAGTTGTGATAAGACCCACTAGGAAGAACGTGCTGTGTGAACGCAGTGCATTCTTCTATTGTCACATATAAGTTAGAATATGTTAGCAGAGAGAGAACACTCAATTCACTACGGGACCCTTTGCTCCCAACTCTTCTTTGCCTACCGGATGTTTCACAAAATTTGTTTATGTAATACATGTAAATAAAGCCCAGTGATTGAATTACAGAGACCTGAAATGAGTGATAAAAGTAACTCTAGGAAACTCAGTAATTTAAAATAAGGCATGCAGCTAAAGCTATCAAATTTACATGAGGGGAGAGAAAAGGAAGGACACAGAAAGGAAATAAAAAAGCACAAGATTGTAAAGGAATCTGATAGAACCTTACAGGACCCTATGGGCAAGAAGGCCACACCAGATACGTGGTAGGCTGAATGACTCTAAAGTCCTAAAGGAATCACAAGTCGTATGTCTCCCTGATAGCAGAAGAGAATTTCTATTGGGAACATTGCATTTGAATTCAAAATCTTAGAAAATAAATAACTGAAAAGAATACTGTTTGATACACCTCAAGATCAGATAGATACAAGTTGTAATGTATTCTTATAAACCCATTTTTAAAAACACATATGAGGAAAAAGAGGAGAAAGAATAAAACTACAGGTGTAAACTGAGTAGTCTCTGATCTGCCCTTCTTTGCTGCCTGCTTCAAGTGTTGCTTGCTTCCCACCCAAAAGCTGTCTGTGCACAACAAGTGAGAGCTCAAGCTCTGGGCACACCAGCAGGGCTAACCTGACCTAAGGCAGTCTAGTATGCTTCTTCCTGCCTGGCAGGAATCTCCAGTAAACAACACTGAGAAAAGTCCACAGGAAATGCTGTGACATCCAGCTGTCACACAAGCAGGACATGAAGAGAACTGTGGCAAATGAGAGAAATCTTGGGCAGCAAAGCCAGGAGAACGAGTAGTTGATAACCTAGTACTTCTTACCACATCCTAAATAATGACTTTTTTCCTCCAAAAATGTACCAATGGTTCTTACCAAAATGTACACGCAAAATTTTCAAATTACAAGTTATTCAAATTTTGAATTTTTAAAGTTAAAATATTTTTAAGCCCAGTACAGTGCTCTGTAGAGTTTCTGTATGCCTAAATCCCATTCTTGATTAAAAAGTTTTCTATAAAGCTAGAAAATTTATTTTGAAATTGTCTCATCTCAAAAACATTGTCTTAAAGTGTGGTAATATCAACTTAAATCTATTAGAAAGAAGCAGAATTTTAACACACTACACAGAGAAGCACTTCACGATCTGGGTACTCCTTCCCTACTGAGTTGTAATTGCCAAGACCTCCAACCTCTCAGAATAAGGTCCACCTGCAACTCCTTTCTGTAAGGCTTTTCGAAGACCAGTAAGCAGGTGTGATCACTGCACTCTGCTTTGGTTACACACACCCAGCACGCTGCCACATATGTGAGGATAGGGCCAGGACCCCGCCACATGTGCCCAGACTGAAGTTCACTTATGGCCACAAGCACACAAGCTTTTTCTCCTTTATTCTTCAGTGGCCAGTCATAAATTTAAGCATCATATGTTGTAGCTTCTACAGTCAGGACAAAATAATAAGAGTAGGGTGAGAATTTCAGCCTCTGTGTTTACAGCTCTGATCACGCAGATGAATTACAAACTCAAGATTCCTTTCCTTAAAAGCATAATAGCCATTATCTGGGCTATGAAAATGTCACACCTAGAGAGTGCACAATCAGCAATGCAGTACCAATTATAAAGGTTAACGCTTAAATGGCTGTTGAACTTTTAAAAATACTACTGCTATTGTAAAAGCTAACAATGGGCCACATCCCCAGCCTCCCCCCCCCCCCTTTTTTTAAATTTTGGCACAAGGCCTTGTTAAGTCATTAAATTGCCCAGGTCAGGCTTGAGCTTGTCATTCTCCTGTGAACACTAGGATTGCAGATGCATGCCATCACAGTTGGGTAAGAATTTAGTTTTTGTTACCATGGTTACTATGATTAATTTCTTAAAAATTCATCTGAAGTGTTCAATTTTTAAAACTTTCATAATAAAAACCTTAGAAAAAACACTTAGAAATATAAATTATCCACCATAGATAAGCAAAGTGAGATCACTATCACGCACAAATTCACAACCAAAACTCTCAACTCTGAAATTTTCATGATGATGATAGTAGAAATTCAGAAATGTTTTGAGCTTTTGCTTCGTTTTTGTTTCTGTTTTGTTCATGTTGTTGTTACAGGGGCCTGCGATGGAACACAGCACCTTGCATACGGCAGGCAAGGAATGTACCTCTCAGGTAAGCTACACTCTCAGCATCTCAGGAGGTTGTGCTTGTCGTTCCAATCTAATCAAGATCTAAAGGAGAGTTAGCCAGAAACTGCTGGCACTACGTGGAAGCCACAGAAATAAGATGTGCATTTCAATAAAGTGGTTTGACCACCAGCTTCAAGATGCTGAAAGAAATTCCCTCACATAAGAACAGCACCTGCCTTAACATAATCTTTTCAGCCTTAGTTGGTGCTGGGTTAGCTCTGACCCCAGTAAGAATAAAAAGTGTTTCCTGCCACCTGGCTGGGCAACGTGTGACTGAATCCATCAAAGCACAGAGATAAGTATGACAATTATTTTTTATTCAGGAAGAAGTACAAGAAAAAGAAAAATTACTCAGAAATCAGAATATTTTTTACAGAATCTTATTTATATACTTTAATGTGTTTAAATATACCAACTAAAAGGTTCCATGGGCACAGATCATTAAGCCTGCATCTGGAAAGAACAGATGATCACTGACAGAACAGGTCACAGTAAACTACACATCATCATCCTGTCCCAAAAATGGAAAGAAAAAATGGAAACTACCATGACTATGAGAGGAAAAAAATTAAAAGATTCAAATCTTCTACTTGGTAAATTTTTTCCTAATTGGCTTTTATTCCATTTTTCTCCTTTCTCCTCTTACCAGTTTTCTCTTAATATGCAAACAAAAATAATAATAATAGCCCAAAAAGTCAACTCACCTTCAGGTGCCCCTTTCAATGTGATATCAGAAGAGCAGCTGGTCAGTGACCTAGACCCCAAGGAGTCCAAGCTTTCAAAAGAATCTTCCCTCTTATGGCTGCCTGGAGGAGCAGGAAATTCTCCCCGCTCAGGACACCAGATATCACTGTAGCCACTGTCCCGGCCACTTCTTTTCAGACAGCCAGAATCCTCAAGCGCCTACAGAAAAATTTTGTAAAAAACATGAACAGCCAACAGTGTAAAGGTTGTGCTTCATTGGATAGGATAAGGCAACGAAATCTCCATGTAGAATATTTTTTAAAACAGTTCATTAGAGTCAGAAGATGTATCTGTGACTTTCTTCCCAGTACTAATACAATAAGGAAAAACTCAATATTATTTAATGCAGTAGTGTAGCCTATTTAAAAGTAATAAAAGAGAACAGTTAAGCCAAGTAAAAGTTAATTAGAATAATATTAAAATGATAAGGTCAACAGTAACTTATAGTTCTTTGGCAAACAAACATGAAGAGTCATAGAGAAACAAAACAATCTTAATTTAGATATTCAACAAGAGATAAGTGAAGATTATTTCATCTACCTCTGAAAAATACAGTAGTGTATATTAAACATAAAATTCATAAAAGTTAGAGTTCTTTAAACTCACCCCCCCAAAAAAAGTTTTCTTTATTTAGAATCCTTTTATTAATCACCCAAGCAAATAAAGATCATGTCTAATATAATCAAAATGATATACTGAGATATCAGGGAAATACAGAGATAGGAGTACATTGACAAGTAACAGAACTCAGGGGAATTAACACATTTTAAAGGTGCTTGCTGCATTTTTTTTTTTTTTTTTTTGAGACAGGGTCTCACTCTGTAGTCCAGGCTGGTCCTGAACTCACTATGGAGCCCAGGCTGGGCTCGGACTCATGGCAACCCTGCGGGGATTACAGGTATTTGCCACCATGATTGGTTTATGGAGTGGTGGGGAATTGAACTCAGAAAAGTTTTCTTTAAAAAAGAGCAGAAACAGTGGGCATACACATCACAAAGTCCATCAGTTTTCAACAAATTATGAAACAAAGAACTGAGATTCTGGCGGCTCTGTTGTCTTGACTGAGTCGGGTGGCAAATTTGTCTGCTGTGATATATAACTTATCTTTCTTGGATCTAAATAAAATATTTATTTGGATCACATAAGAGATACAAGGAAATATGAAAAATGCAGGTACCTATAGGCTTGTACATTACACTGAACTTACTCAGAATAAGCATTTTTCATTAACTTCCTCTAAGAAACTTAGGAAAAAATATATCTGGACTTCTTAAAATTTGAATTTAAGTAAAATTTGTAAAGTCCTTAGTATAGTCCTGACACAGAGTAGTCAATGTATGCCTAATAATACAAATATTTAATATAGGAAAGGTAATTTTGTTATTAAAGTAAAACCACCCAGTAATGATATTTATAGATGAGATTATCAATCCAGGGATAGTTTGAAAAACTTAGGAACTACTAACAACTGAATATAATATGTGAATCGTAATAAATCACGAGTCAGATAAAATGAGCTACAAAAAAATAGTTGGGATATGATTGAAAAATTCAATACAAACTCTGTAGTGAACAATGGAGACTACGTGCAAGTGTTTTTGTATTCACTGTGGCTTCAGAGAAGCATATTCTTATTCCTAGCAGATATACTGGGTATTGAGCGGTGATATCTAAAATTTTAACTTAAACTGGTTAAACAGAACCATTGGTAGATGAATACATGGGGGGATAGGGACAACAAGAATAATTTTAATAATTGAGTCAGATGATTTTCTAAGTGCTTGTTACAAATTTTTTCAACTTTTAATGATGAATATTTTCCACATATGAAAAAGTGTTTACAATGAATAATGACCATCTGTCTCAGGCATGTTTTTGACTAATATTAGATCCATCAATTCATGGTTAAAGTGTTTGACAAGTGTTTGAGATGCCAATAAGAGCCAACAGATTTAAGTGAGACTTTCACATGCTTTAAATGCCAGATATCCTGCTGTTACATGTTGACATCTTATCATGAAAATGCATCGCTACCTTCTACCCTGCTGTTGCAAAGCAAATGGAGAAGCTAGGCCTAGTGCCCGGACTACCAAAGGAGTCCGGAGAATAGAAGAACATCAGATATTTTAAGTAAATCTTTAACTCCATCAGGCTTCTTGAGCATAACTGAAACCTTAAAGTTCACATACAGTAAGATGATTTTTGACATCATAAATATTAAAAGTGATTGACAGTGGGCCATCTCAGTTGTAAAATAATCTGGAGTCTGGTCCTGAAGCCTGATTTTTAAGGACTTCACCCTGACAAGTCTCCTAAGATGAGTCACCTCCAACTTATAAAATAAATCCAGCACAACAACTTATGCCAAGCATTTTTAATTGCTATTCTGGAATGCACTTGGCACTGCCTAGTTAAATAGGAAAGTGTGATGAACACAATGAGTTCAATTTTAATACAATTGATGCAAACCAGATGATACATGCACACACCTCTCATGACTATTCCCACTGGTAAAAATAGACTATAACCACCACTGCACTTCTATCTAGCAAAAAAAAAAAAAGAAAAAAAAATCCAATCTGACTTTGACATTAGTGACAGGAAATAGCCTTTAATGAGACATTCCTAGAAAAAGAAAAAAAAAAGCACTATAGTAAAATTGCTCAACCTGACTCAGACTGTCATAAAAGGTTCCAACAGCTATAAAGGAGACAAGTTCATGAGCCAAAGTCCCACACGGTTTTCAACTGAGTATTTTCTTAGCTGAAACAACTGTAAAGCAAGGTTCTCCCTATGCCACAGCCCTCAGCAATTCCTACAGGACGGCTCCTCCCTCCCTCACAGCAGTGACTGACCTGCTCATTCTTCTCACTCTAACAGCAGTACTCTGAAGGTAGGTCACTTGCCGGGAGTGTTCTGCCAACACCTAGTAAAATGTGTGCGCAGGGTAGCATTTCAACCATTACCCGAATTAACTCATCCTGAATCTGAGTAAGTTCAACTCATTTTATTATTCAACACACACACACACACACACACACACACACACACACACACACACACACACGTGCGTGCACGCGAACTGGTTAGGCTCTATAATCCCATTTCTCTATGATGTATGTGACTAGACTCAGACAAAATTAAGGTAGATATAGTGCAAGATGGTTATTTTCATCCTGGCCTAAAATTTCTATCTTTTAATCACAAATGGTAATGTGCCAGACATGAATTCTAGGTGCCTTATTGGTACAGCACCATTCAATCATCAGTAAAACCCATACAGCTACACCATAGATTAGATGGCACTTAATTACTTTGACTATTTTTTTGAGCTCTTTAAGTTTTCCTAAATAAATATCCCCATGGAGAAATTAGCTTTCTGTCCTTGGCCTTAGTAATGAGAGTTTGGCAGAACGATAGGCAATTTTGGCACCCGACTCTTCTTGAGTGGTCCTTAAGCATTCAACAGGCTGTGACACCAAGCCACAGATATGGTGGGTCAGAAATGTTGGCCAAATCAAGGACTCTAACCTACAAACCCTGTCAGACTACACTTAGCAAAGGCAGTGTAGTGACACTGAAATGTGCTTTTAGATATAATTACTCAGGACAAGACACATTAAATAAACTGAGTAACATCTACAAATGTTAGTGGTCCTAAAACAATCTTCCACCACAGGGTGAGTTCATAATGAGTGCTGAAACAACTATACTGTAATACAGAAGACAGGAAACAAATGTGTATGTCATAAGGTTACCCAAAATTTATGAGTTAAATAAGTATTCAAATCACGAAAAGGACTCTGACCCATAAAGCCAGCAAGAAAGTAACGATTCTATCTACTCTGCCCAGCTGAGACTGAAGCAAGTACAGTCAGAGCCACACGTTGTCACAGAGGAGGAGGAAGTGCAGAGTTAGAAGTTGGCAGTTTACAGTACTAGTTACTGTAGTCCCCACACACAGATGTAGTCTTCTTACCTTGGTCAGGGCTTGTCCTAAAAGATTTTCAAACGCTTTCAAATTAAGATAGGGACCATGATAGTAGGGGTTACTTTGTGCTTTTCTCCCCAGCCAGTACAATGTTATCAAAACCTTAAAAAAAAATCATGAACAGGATCAGTCTACATAGTGAGCAACTGCAAACTCCAAAACAGGTGAGCACTGCAGATAAGCACCAGCTCACGTTACCCCAGGTAGAAAGGCAGACTCCTCCTAAACTTCTGCAAAGGAGAAAGACCATTTAAAAAGGATTCTAATTATTACTAGATTTTCTTGTCTCAAGATAAGTTCTCACAGCAAAAGTCCAGATCCCAAAGCAACATTCATACACTCCATTAGCACATACAAAGAAGGCAAAAAATTTGTAAAACGAAAACACAAGAGAAACTCTAAAACTCGCCAATATTTTGTCAATGAAACTACAGAACAAACAACTAAAGTAGGTATTAAGCTTTTTAAAAATAAAGCTTTCATTTTTAATCTTTTATATATGCATAACATTAAGGACAGTAGAAGAATTCACAGTGAACAATTACTCAGAGTCCTTACACTTACGGTGTTTTCCTTTAACGTCTCACTGTATGCTTCCCACTCATTCCCCCTGAAAACCCCCAAATATGTTTGCTCCTGATTGGTTTCCAGGTTAAATTTAATTAGAAAAAAGGCAGAGATGATATTCTTAGATGCATTACTTTTTTAGGCAATATGAACATAAAAATTATAATGCACCATTAAAGTAAATATAGCTTACATTTTTCACTCTCCTATCAGTCTCTTCTTGCCTGTAAAGAAAAAAGAAAATATTAATACCCATGAACCTTAAATTATTAAATATTACTAGAAAAGGTTCATTTTATTCTAGAGTTCTATAAATATTAATATCACTTAGAAGTTCAGAAACCTTAGAGAACATATTTCCGATCAGGAGGATTTTTTTATATTTACTGGTTTGGTTAAATATAGCAGTCCATTTTCTATAAAAAGTCAAGCTTTTCTCTTTTATCCATTATAATCTGATTTTAATATATGCAATTAGAAGTTTTATGCTCTCATTTTAAACAATACTTAAACTTGGGGAGGGGCAGGAGCTGAGACCATTATGTAATCATGACAGGAAAACTGGGAACCAAGGTAAAAAAAAAATTTTAAAGGAAAAAGAAGAATAGTAACTGCACTCCAAGTTTTCTTCTCTGTTGTTCACAATATTTCTCAACAAGGTCTGCAGTGCAAACTGCTCATAGACCAAGACTCTGTAGATACTGAGGAGCGCAGTCTGGGAAACAGCCACAAACCTCAGCCTGAAGAAGCTGTGTGCCATTACAAGGACTGTGGGAAAGGGCTAGAGGAATGGCTCCGTGGTTAAAGCACTTGCCTAGCACGCACTAGTTACGTGAGTTCAACTCCCCAGCCCCACATAAGCCAGGCGTGGCGCACACGCCTGCAATCCCAGCACTTAGGAGGCTGACTGCAAGAGGTCTGCCATGAGTCCATGGCCAGCCTGGGCTCCCTAGTGAGTCAAAAAAAAAAAAAAAAAAAAAAAAAAAAAACTGTGGAAGTACTCCTCCCATGTAAGAGGTCATGGTTTTCTATGGGAGAAGTTAACAGGCGGCAGACATCACTTAAATGTGCAAAAGGTAACAGTATTTTATGAACAAGAATCACCATAAAAACATGTGTTTTAGGTCTAGAGGAATAGCTTAGTGGTTAGAGAGCTTGATTAGCAAGCACCAAGGACCCAGGTCCTATTCCCTAGCACCATATATGCTGGGCACGATGGCGCAACCCTGTAATCCCAGCACTCAAGAGACTGAAGCAGCACTGCCACGAGTTTGAAATCAGCCTAGGCTACATAGTAGGGTTAGCACCAGTGGACTACAGAGTGAGAACATGTCTCAAAAAAATTAAAAATTAGTTAAAATAAATTAAAATAAAAAACGCATGCCTTTACCACACAATCAAAGCTAAATCAGGGGCAACAGGAGTCTAAGACAGAGATGGGCCCTAAAAATGTCTTGTCGGCCTAATTTCACGTGGTTTATATACAGACTAAACTATACACAAACATTAACATATGTCTGAAAACATCTCTACACAAAACATATAACAGAGATAATGCACTTTCAATTATACAAAGAGAAAAGGAGGTGTGAGTGCCTAGAGGCAAATAATTTAGCTTAGCTTTCAAAAGTCAATAAGGCAACTATGACTATTGCTTTTCACCGAATAAACATGAACCAAATAAACTGAAGAATGAAACACACCTACCCTTCATCCCCAAAGCACTATCCTAATGATAAAATTTCCAAACCCTCACACTACTGGTAGAAAAATACACTGGTACAACTATTAACTATTTACTCTCTTAACCTAGTTGGCAATATCCATTTAAGCTAAAAGAGATCAATATTCTAATCCATTCCAAGGTACATGCTCAACAAAAATGTTTATATATTTACTTACAAAAAGTCATATGCGGACTGGGGACATAACTCAGTGTTCAGAGTGCTTACCTAGGTAGTCCAAGGGCACCAGTTTGATCCCTGAACACCACATACTAAGCTAGACACGGTAGTATACACACCTGTAATCCTAGCACTCAAGTGGCTGAGTTAAGAGGAGTGTCATGAATTCTAGGCCAGCTTCAACTACATAGTAAGTGAACCACAGCACGAGATTCTGTCTTAAAAGTCGTACAAGAATGTTTATAATGACATTATACATAATAACAAAAACTGCAGGACATCTTTAATTGTAGCAAGAAAAATGGAATAGCCACATAATGAAATATTATATGGCAATGAGAATAAAAACCCATTAACTACATCCGGCCATAGGGTCCCATCTCACAAACAGTACGAAGAACAAGAAGCCAGGCACGAGAGTTCAGGTTATATGAATGGAATTATACAAAATACAGAAACAAGGCTGTGCCACCCGGATTACAAGAGTCCTGAATAGGAGACTGAACAACCAGGGGCCCTGCACTCATCGTGGACTAACTCATGCTCATGGCTGAACGCGCTGGCAAGGGGTGAGGCGCAGGGCAAGGCGGTTCCTCAGGGCCTGCCTGCCTTTGGGGGGTGGATCTCCTCAGGCCTCTTGCTCTGTGCTGTGTCCTGGTCTCTGCCATGCCCTTCCACCCAGCCTTGGAACCCGCCCGTCATATACTTAAACCCCCGAAACTGAGCCAAAATAAACCTTTCCTCCTTTAAGTTGCAGGTGTTAGGTATTTCATCCTAGCAACAGAAAAGTGAAAACACAGGCTAAACAAAGATATGCTATTAGAAGTCAGAACAGTGGTTATTCTGGAGGAAGAAAATGGTAGAAGTCATTGGCAGAGGGCAAGATCTCTAGGATGCTGGCAATTTGTATTTTGATATGGAAACTGGTTATACCTAAGAGTACTCAGTTTCTAAGTAAATCTTTCAAGTGAAAATTTACAATATATATACTTCTTAGCATGGATATGTACTTCAAAAATACAAAATAAATAGGACTGGGAGTGCCGAGAGGCTGTTAGGAAGATTCTTGAGGGGAGCCCAGCCTGGGGCAACTTAGTGACTTGGAGAGCTCCTGTCTCAAAATAAAATAAAAGAACCTCAGTGTGAATGCCCTGTTCTCCATCTCCAGTGCAACCAAAATTAAATAATAAATAAATAAACAAAACACCCCAAGTGCTCAAATCATAACTTACCTTTTGAGTTAAAAAAAAGTCATCCTGTAAAAATTAATAGCACTTTATTTTGAAAGTAGAAGAGAAAGTCATTAGAAACTGAAAGTGAAAAACAGAGATTATACACAGAGTTCCCTCTTAATGAGCAACATATACACCTCAAATATCACACTATCTAAATAAAGCACAGGAGAATCATCAGTAAAAACTAGCACAGAAGACAGTATTCATCCAGAAGCTATCCCACTTTTGTCATGAGCACACCCAGAATAAAAGAGCAAGAGTTCTCTTGAACTCCCAACCTCGTTTGGCCAGATCTCAAAAACAATTCCCACTGCAGTTCACTTCTCTACTTTTGACTGTTTGTCACAACAAAGCAATCACGGGAAATATGAGGACAAAGTACACGCCACCCTGTGGTAGACGCTCACAGTAACAGTGACCTTGCATGATTGCTCTTCATTCACTTCACATTCCCTTCTAAATATGACCATTTACAACATGCTCTTGAACACAGTAATACATAGGCCGGCCAAATTAGTGCCCTATCACTGTGAAGTAATGCCAGGAATTCAAGTAATTAGTGCTTCCACAGAGTAAGGGGTGTTAACTCCGACACACCCCAATCTTCTCACTGCATAAAGTCAGGACCCAAGCTAAGCAATTTTCCTACCTAGGATGACCACAGTACCCTGCCATAGGCCTTTTAACTAGAAGGTAAACTAAGGTTAGTTACTAAGCCAAGTTACAACACAGCCCATCAAAACCAAAACTTAAGCAGCACAATATTCAAAGTTGAATAATTCATCGACAGCAAATGTGTCCACAAATCACTTGGTATAACACCATATTTAGGGAACAAGAGGGTTGGAGTCAAATCTGGGTTCCACTGGCTGTATTTATCTGTGCTATTTACTCTCAAAGTTTCCTTTCTTGATAAATTGGGGATAATGTCCCCTAATTCAATCGATAAGGCAGAAATATACACCTATACTTAGTAGAATTCTTAGTCTCCTAATGAAGTGCTCATCAAAAATTGTCACAGTAGAAGTTGCATGCTATGTAAGGGAAGGACCCCCTAGTTCCTGTTGGGCCCGTGAAGACCTCCTAGTGACATCAAGCTGGATCCTACTACTTATAGTACAACTATACAGTCTGCTTAACACTCCCTACCTTCATTGTGTGTGTGTGTACACATGTGTGTGCATATATGTGTGTGTGTGTGTATGTGCTTCTACTACATGCTTTTTATTTTTAATCTTTCTTTCCTCCACCAGAATTCAAAAAAGAATTGTCTCATTTTTTTCACTGCTATATACCAAGGGCCTTATAATAAGGTTTACCACCTTGGGAAGCACATAAAAATATTTGTTTAAAAATGCCTAAAAGCCCATGGCACACAGATACTCTCAAACATGGGTCTATAAGTCTTACTTGACTTATAGAAATGTAAATTAGCAAGAACAAGCCTAAAAGAAGAAAGCTCAGGATATCATTTTGTTGGGGTTTTTTTTTTACCAGTACTTGGGATTGAACTCATGCTAGGCCAGAGTTCTACAATGCAGCCACATCCTCAACCCCGTTTTTTTTTTTTTTTATTTTGAGACAGTTTCACGAAGTTGCCCAGGCTGGCCATAATCCTCCTGCCTCAGCCTCCACAGTGACTGGGATTATAGGCATGTACCAACACAATCTTGGCTCAACAGATTCTTAATCAATATTTTTGTATTATGAGTAATATATGTTACTAGTATACAGCATAATATACAGCATTAATATATAATATTTTAATTATATTTATGTTAAGAAAGCTATTAAATCATATTAGTTTACTTAATATATAATTGGGTCAATATTGAATCAAATTGCCTTGGTACTTATAATTCACCTTATATTGTTTTCAAAATTGTAATAAGGAATGCTTTATAATCACATATCGGTAGCCAAAAAGAAAAAAACAGACACAGAAACAAGAAACAAAGACCAATATAAGGCTTGAATGTTAATCACTGATGAAAAAAAAAAAAAACAAAGAATCCATACCTGCATCAAAAACACAAATTTACTGTTGACAGTTACAGAACAGTTCAGTAATAATTAAAATTATATTTAAAAAGTACTATCTTAACTATACTGACAGCCCTTATTCTATGTCTAGATCATCCATTAGCTCTTTTTTCCCATTTTATTGATATATATATGTGCAAAATTTAAGGTTTACAATGGAGTTGAGCATTTTGTGCACATACACATCCTGCCAAGGACACAAGGGCTTTCCCACTCTCTTTCTGTCCCTCCCCCCACGTTACCCTCTCTCCCTTCTCCCCCACCCTACCCCCCTATTTCACTGTGTTTTTTGCTTTCATGCTTAGTGAAGTAAGTCAGAAGCAGAAGGTGAAACATCAAATGGTCTCTCTGATATGAGAGTCCCAGATCACAACTATTATGGAACTTAAAGCATCCATTAGCTCTTAAACATCACAATTCAACATGGAAGCAAGTATAGCACAACTATAATCTCTCACACAGTCAACGAAATAGCTCTGGAAATACCTTTTCTACCTGAGAAATGGCCAGAAGACCTGAGCCCATCACAGACCTGTGAACTTTGTGCCATCAATCAACCCTTCCACCCGTCATCACCTAATCCCATTGACTACTTGGCATGCTTTGAATAAGACAGGTCTAGATTTAAGACCATGCTTTTTACTTTGAGTTTAAAATCTTTAAAATACAAGGGCGAATTAATGAAGAAATAATTCCCAAGTGAATTCTGGCTCCAATTTTCCCAAATGTGAGAATTCAGTCACATTACTTAACTCTGTCTTCAATGCTTCACCTGTAAAACTGAGGCAAGAATACCAGTCTCACTGGGCTCTAATGACAGATTATTTTTTAAGAGTAATTAAACCAAGCATAATAAATAAATTTGACATTTCAAGATTATTCCCCAATTATCCACCTCAACCAAACCACTAAGGGAAAAGGCAGTGGCCAGAGGAAAGTCAACTTTATCCATACATACAAACTTTTCCCTCTAGAACAGATATTTCTATGAAACACAATTACACCAGTCTTTTATATTATACTTTCCTTGCCTTCTTTGGAAGGCTTTAAACAAAGATATTAAATTATTTCTAGTATAATGCCAAACAAAGAGCAAAGAACATTGCAGTGGTATTACTGTGGCTGTATTAAAAAACCCACATTGGCACCAGGTCTCCTGCGCTTATTCAACCAGTGCCAAATACCCTTTAAGTTTTGCAAAACTCAACATCTGAGGAAACAAAGTCTACACAGCCAAATCCATCTCTCTCATATCTGGATGAACAGTTTAAAAATAAAGTGCTAATGGATGAGATTATCATTTAGTAATATGTACCAGCTGTGTTCTAGGATGGCACCAAGGTTTTTTCAAAAATCTTCTTCCAAAGAATTCTGGGCGCACACATGTGCAACCCATTCTAGTTCTTCCTGTGGTTTGTTCTTGCTACATGGCTATACACCAGTTTTTAACAACAAGTGTGGCACAAACAGCCAAACACCAACCTGTGCCTCTTGTACCTAAAGCCACCCAGTGCCAAGTCAGAACAAAGGCCAAGAGAGCCAGAGGAAATCCTCCCCCAGGTGAGTTCAGCACTGAATCCTATGCTTCCAGTTGCTCTCCCATATCTCAGTAGCCTTTTCCTCAAGGTACAACCAACTTGTTTATTTGCAACGTTATAAAGCCTAATCTTCCTACGCCTTGTTCCAACCTCATAATTCCCCCAAAGTGAAATTCTCTGTACTCCAAAAGCATCTCTTCTCTCCAAATCTTAGCCCGAACTCTGTTCCAGCCAAGCTTAGTGATGATCAAATACAGTCCCTGACTGAAGCATCCTGGGAAGACATGACTACAAACTCACATCAGAATTTCTCATATAGCATTGCGGGAAAATCTATAACCAAAAAGATAAGAAGTTTAGCGACTCCTCCATATCTCTAGGCCAGACCACCACAGCAAACAAACATCTGAAATTCTACAAGGCAATCAGCATAGTTAACTACCCAGCTCAGTTTTGTCTCAGCTACCAAAATAAGCTCTGCCTTCTTCTGTTATTCTCTAGAACATCCTCGGCTTATTGAACCTGTATGTCCCCAGGCCTCAACTTCCTGAGCTTTATTTCCCAGAGGTAGGCATGGAATCTTTCTAGAGGCCCAGCCCATTCCTGCCCTGCCCTACCCTTTCCTGCCCTGCCTTAAGGGGCACCAGCTGACCTGGGTGTTGCCTTCTGGGAAGCTGGGTTGATATTAGAGAAGCCCACTCCATACTTGGTCCCACTCCAAGCCACAAAGTAATCTCTTTTCTCCCATAGTTGCTTATTCTGTTGTCCAGCTGTTTACAACTAAAAAAAGAAAAAAAGAATCAAGAAGTCCTGAATAATGATTTCATAAGTAGTCACAAGAAGAAAAAGTATGTTAACAGCATCTAGTTTAAATCTGCCTTATACATATGGTGTAAGGGCAGTGCGTGGCCAGGAAGATGGCAGAGATAACTCTAAGCAGATGAAGGAACAGTGCTGGTGTGGTCTTCTGTGAGCCACTAAAACAGAATGCCACAGACTGAGTAACTTATAAAGAAATCTACTTTTTACAGTAATGGTCACTGGGAAGTCCAAGGTGGAAGTCCAGAAAGTGGGGAGGAATGAGGGAAAAGGGAAGAAAGGGGGACCAAACACATCATCTTATCAGGAAGCGACTCCTGTGACGGCTTCGCCACTTCTGAAATAACAGCATTAATCAATTCCTAAAAGCGAAGTCCAGCCAACTCAAAACGATCAAGGATGATGGACCCAACACGTAAAATTTCAGGACACACTCAACACATAGTCAGTGTCATCACTTTTACATATGTAGCAAAGCAGTAATGTACAAGTGGTAGGAACGCCTAGGAGTTCTGAGCCACCCTGGAACACACTCAGTTAAATTTCAAGAAACATAGCAAAAGAGATTCTAACCCTCCTGATTCAAAAGAAGAGGGCTATTTTTATTCAAAATATAGGGATCAAATTAGGAATTTAGGAAACTATCAGGAAATGGCTTCATTTTCCATTAATGGAGGTTCTATTCTATTAATAGAAACTCATCCACTGCATTATTTAAAAGAGAACAAATACTACCACTTTTCTTTCACTGTGTCAAATAAACACGTGTATAAAAGTTAGAGCTCAATTCTAAGAAAACTTCCCTTGTTCTTTCCTTCTCTCAAAAAAGCAAGCCGTGTTAAAATAAAAAAATAAGAAATTGAAATTCTGCTTCCTTCCCTCCTACTTCATCCTAAAAATGAAATTGCATTCCATTTGACAACTTTCCAGTGATGTCGGAGATGAGTGACTCACACGTTTTAATCTGTCATTTCTACAAAATGCAACTCTATCTTATTAGAGTGGAAACCATAAAAAATAACACTTGAGAAAGTAATACCACCCCCGGAGATAATTAGTGAGCACAAATACATACCTAACTTCTCAACTTACCTATGTGAAAAAAAAAATTTCTTGGAAACTCAATGGGTATTACCCTAGCAACATAATGCTTTTTCCAATCATGACATGAGTAAGTACCCTCCTGTTAAAAATAACTCATTATTAAATTTCACAGCCCTCCCACACACTATAAAAATAGCAGTTTTACTTAAAGAAAGGGGGAAAATGCATTTGAAAACCCTGGCACAGAGTCCTACTTAAGTAATAAATTTGAAGAATGCTATTTCAGGAGCTAAGAAGTAGGTCTTACCCCCAAATCTTTCAACAAGAACCTCTCTAATAATTTTTAACCTTATGTAATGTTTGCTATTATGTAATACTGATTTTACAGTTGAAACTCACACACATATCCCATGAGATGGTAAATCGGAAACAGCAGATGTTAAGACAACTACCAAAGAATTTAGAACCATTCTGTATGACCTGTTATTAAATAATGTTATGACATTCAAATACCAAAAGCATGTTGAGGGAGAATATAGAGGAGATTTCAACCAGAGAAACCTAGCACAAGGCTCTTACTTTAAGTAAAAGTGCTAGATAGCTGCAGCTACAGAGATAGTGGGTTGTGACTTTACATATGAGGTTTAAGACCCCAGGAGACAAAAGGCAAACATTAGGCAAACAGAAAATTACTTGCTCAAGGTAGAAATGCTCAAGGTCAAAATCTGGATTGGAGGCATAACTTGAGTTGTCAGCATTTAAATAAAATAGGAAGTCACATATATGACTGAAGTCCTAAGGAAATAAATACAGTAGACACATAGGAACGCAAGGACTGAGCTCTGAGAAAAACCCACCCACAAAGAACTGGCAAAGCACTTCAGAAGGACCACCAAGGGAGACAGGGGTGGCTTTTTCACAGCAACAGCAAGAGAGGGGAACAAACCAAGCCAGTAATGCTGGACAGGTGAAGGGGGAAGAGGACTAAGGAGTAGCTAGTGGATTATTTCCACACACTTTATAGGACATTACACACACTCCCACTCACACAAATGTTGTTTTATTTCTTTGAGAAATAGCAGTTTGTAATGTCAACATCAACAAAAATTTTATCAAAGTCATTGATGTTCCTAAGATACAATCTAAGAGAACACTGAACTAGACATATCTCAGGTGTCCTTTCAGACTTGAACCTACATTGAGCAAGTTAACACAAAATGTTAGAGATCTAGATATTGGAACAATAATCTTGTGCCAGACAATACACTTTGACTTAAGTGTTTTTCCAGCTAAGTACCATGGGACAGAAGAAAATGAAAAAATTTTCAAATGACGACAGGGAAAATAAAAGATTAAGAGAAGTGCCACATAATATTTTGTACTCATACATATATTTATATATACATATACATATACATATACATATATATATATATATATAGCTAATTAAAATTCTGAGACATCCTCTAACAAGAGACCTATTTCACATGTAGTTTGAAAATTCTGCTATTAAAATTTTTTGATATAGTTATTAAAATATTAAGATCTCTACTATTTATGAAGAGTTTTCCAGCTGTGATCTTTAAACACTTCAAAATTGAAGTATATAATTAATATTATCATAGCAACCATCTTTATTAAGTAATTTATATTAATCACTATGTTGACTATTCTACATTATCTCCTTGAATCCCCATAATCACCTAATGATTTAGAGATTAAAACACTGAAACTACAGAAGAGACTTTCCCAAGATCACAAAATAATTAAGGCTTACTGTGATTTATAGACTTCTTGACCCTGTCATTTAGTATTAGTGCAAACATGAACATTTTCTACAGTAACATATTTTCAGAATTTACTTTTATAATCATAAAAAAATAATCCTTTCTTATAATATCCTGAAATATACCACTAAGTGTTTCTTCAAAGTGTTAGTTCAAAGCTACTTCATATAAACAATAATTTTCCTCATAAACCTGTTTTTCTAAAACAAGAGCAGACATTCCCAATACAGCAATAAGGAATGGGAAAACTTAGATATGTTATCCACTGTCACGTACATGTAGTTTACTCTAGAATTCCACAGGTATAAAATTGCCCAAGCAGTTTTTAAAAGACTTCCAAGTAAATGAAATGACACTATCATCATAATTCTCAGACAACAAGGCAACTGCAAAGTACTGACGTCCCATAGCTTGCCTCTGCTGGGCCCTGTAAGGCTGGCTCCTCTATAAAGAACACCTATTAGTTGGAAACAAGTCAGATTATAGGAGTTGGGAATGCAGCACAGTTTCAGAGCACCAGCCGAGCATGCTTGAGACTCTGGATCTAACCCCAACACTGCCCATAAATAAGTCAGATTACAAAGTAAGTGCGCACAAGATCAAATGAGACCATCTTTTCATTTCCTGCAGGCACTTTTTTAATCTTAAGGAACAAAGGTAATATCTATCTTTCAGGTTTGAGAAAATTAAACACATATTTAAATTGCCTAGCATATAAGTACATATTTACTTTCTGACATATATGAAAGTTTTCTGAAAAGTATATGATAATATAAATTGTTACTTGTAAATTATATCATTGTACTAATTTCTTCGTGGTAATTTAAATAGGTTAAATATGCTATGGGTTGGGAACACAAACCCTACATGTTCATGAAAACACACACCTCACTACTAATGCAACATATTCAGAAGACTCCGTATTTTTAATACACTATTCTCTCTTGTCTCTGCCACTTATATCAAAATTTAGTATCCTGCCCAAAAGTGATTCTTAGCCCTCTCTCTAGTTTTATATCATGAATCACTTTTATCCTAAATTCTTCCTGTTTGACATAAGCCTTTCCTTAATATTCACTGCAACAATCTCAGGATCAAAAAGCTAAATTTTTAACAAATTCATTTACACCAAATGTTAACAGAATATAATTTTAAATGAGGGCTTTTCCAGTCTCAGTGGTACTAATATTTTGACCCTCCTACTTCCTTGTCTCAGGGACCCTGTTTTGAGCATCACTGAATGTAAGACACCATTCTTAGCCTCTATCCTTTTATTATGCTCTCATGTAAAGTGCCACAATAGGCTCATCTCTTGAAGGCTTGGTCCCCAAAGCAGCCATGTTCAGAAATGGGCTTTTGGGAAATAAAACACGAAGGCTCTGATCACATCAATAGTAATCCGCTGATGGTTTCATAATTCAAGAGACTCTAAAGGTGATGAAAATTTACAAGGTAACTGAAGAGACTGGGCCTGCAAGGGCATCTCCAAGGAACAGATCTTGCCTCTGGCTCCTTCTCTGGCTCTTCCTCAGTCTCTGTTCTGCATGTCATGCAGAAAACAGCTCGGCTCCACCTTATTCCCCTCACCGTGATGTTCTGCATTTACACAGGCCCAGCAGCAATAGTGCCAGGTGACCTGGGACTGAAACCTCTGAGTCTGTCACCGAAAATAAACCTTCCTTTAGTTGTTTCGCTTAAGTATTTTAGTGACAGCAACAGAAAGCTGAATAACACAGCCATAGATACCAGTTTCTGCCCACCATTCTCTGATCATGAAAATCAGAAACGATTGCAGATATTACCAAATGTTCCCTGGGGACAAGATTCCCCATGGTTGAGAATTTTTTAAATAAAATGTAAGAATTTAACCAAATCCTTCATTCATAGGAAGTATATTGGTTCTCAGATGCCAAAAATTAGCTAAAATAGTCACTTAATAACCATAACCCAGAAAGAGTTAGCAATGGCTAGCAAAGCACATAGCCAAGCAAAGACCACACCCAAGAAGTTAAGAAAACACACTGTCAGAGAGAAGGGAGGGTGGGGAGGGTACGGGGAGGGACAAAAGGAGAGTGGGAAAGCCCTTGTCACCTTGACAAGATACATATATGCATAAAAGGCTCAACTCCATTGTAAAACTTAAATTTTACATGTATACATATCAATAAGATGGGGGGGGGGGGAGAGAAGTTAAGAAAAACACACTGTCAGACTGAGAAGCAGCTCAGTGCCTGCCGCAGAGTAGAGACCCCATACATGCAGTGCATCTGACAGCTGAAAGCCACTCAGCGTTCCTGCTACCCTGGACAAACTCACTTACGCTCACCTCTTTCAGACTTAAAGTGACAACAAATGATATATCAGATCTTCCTGTTTCCATTACACTGATATTGCGAATAACACAGTCCTAGAAAGTCTGAGAAACTCACATACCCCAAGAAAGCTGTATTGTAAGCAATTAGCTAATCTTTATACTTTCTAATCCTATGCTTCATGCAAACCAGAAACTATAATACACAGAAGCTTCTCCTACCTTATGAAAAGTTTCCATTCTAATTACTGTTCTATTCCTTGTTCACAATTTAAAATACTGATAATCTACTAAGTATAATGACAGTCTGCAATGGTGATCAAAGCAAACAAAAAAAGTCCCCCCCCCCAAAATATCCATTTCCTAATCCTTTGAACCTATGAATGTTACCTTATATGATAAATGTGACCTGCTGGATGTAAGGGAAGATTTTGAAACAACATCCCATATTCCCACAGTGGGCAGAAAATAAGAGTAACACATATTATAAAAGAAGATGATTTGAATACTGCAGAAAGGGAAATTTAACTGCAAAGGCAGAGACTAGAATGACATGACCACCGCTCAGGTGGATGGTTCTAGAAGTAAATGGAGAAAATGGGGAACAGGTTCTTCCCTGAAGCCCAAACCAAGGAACTAGCCTTGCTGACACCATATTTTATCTCCTTAGACTCACTCTGGATATGATGTTCATAATATAAGAGAAGAGAAAAGAAAGAAACTCCTTCTTCCGCCCCCCCTTCATACACAGCTAACCACTGCCAACAACATCATCTGTTTGTGTGACTGAAACTCAATTCATAAGTAATGTTACTAAATTTTCACATAAAACTAATCCCAATTAGCTTAAGAAAAATAGTTTTAAAACTCTGAAGACAACATATTTCCCATACTAAGTAACAAATATGTAAAAATTACAGTTGATATCTTAGAAAAAAGAATGAGAAATTTCTTTGTGAACATATTTTCTAACTTCTCAAATCCAACATGTCTCATGAACAGAAATAAATGAAGTTATGGGAAGTGACTAATATTCCAAGCAAAACCATCATGATACTTAACTTTTTTCTGACAACCTTCATTAAGGTATTTCCTTTAGAAAGCCAACATCTTGCATTGCTTAAAATCTATTTACACATACCAATTTTGATTTCATGCATATATGTGGGCATACATAAACACAGGCTCCATTTCCAACTTGGCCTTCCATAAACACCTGGAATTTCAGAATAGTATTATGACACCACCAAGCAGTCTACATAAACTACTGAAAAAGAATAGACATGCTTCAAACAAATATGGTCACTGGCTTTGAAATTCAGTTGATATAACCCTGTGTATTCATTAGCTTTCAGGTTCAATATACATGGAATCGGATGTTCCTTAAACTACACCTACTGCAATCAACTTTGAGTTCCACATTTATGGATATCTCTTGAAACTCTCCCAGATTAATGAGACTAATGATCCCCCCCCCTTTCATCACAGCTAGTCCTGACCCAATTTTATTAATATCCCAGAAAAGTTTTCTCAGCTATGTCCACAGTCATTATCCCTGCCCATAATTCATAACTTAAGTTCTTATTAAGTTCTTGCCCTCCAAAGCCTCCTCCACAGGAAGCCCTGAGAACCTGCCAGAAGGGAACCCTTTCTGGACACGGAATCCTTACGCATAATTTAATGAGACCTCCACATGGTTTGGTTGCATGCTAATAACTTAAAACCACTGCTGAAGAAACAAACCAAAGTCAAAATTACACCTGAACTGAAACTACAGCTATAACAAGTTTAGCTGGTTTTCTCGAAAAGGAAGTTTAACTGAAACATAATTCCTCTAGCCTTACCTAACTAGAATTAAAAACAAACAATAAAAAGTACAAAGAAACTCAAAGTTAAATGAAAACCCTGGAACTACTGACAAGGATTTTCAAGTGTTGACTAAAAAAATCCTCAAAATATTTCAGTGTGCTTGGGTATGTTTAGGAAAGCACTGCAAAACTGCACAGGGTTTGCTACTATTGCATGCAAAGCTGGCATTCAGGGCTCTAAAGGACAGAAAACGTTCCTTAGTCGATTATTTAACATGCCATAGAATCCAGAAGAAAACAGCTAAAGGAATGAGTGACGGTAAATATCCCTATGTTTCTGGAGGTCAGAGAATAAAATATTTCAAGTAGCACTGAAGAAACTTCTTTCATAGGAATTCTGAAAAGTCAACCAATGCCAAGTTTAAAGGAATGCTATCTAGAAGGTTAAAATAAACTACTATTTACATTGCTAATTTCCTCATAATACCATGCATTTCTCTTTTGTGTCCCTGAAAAAGAGGGTGATCAGTGAGAAATAAGTCTGGATACTGCCTAATCTCTAATTTGTTTCCTTCAGCTACGAAAATCAGAACTAAACAATGATGGAATAATTTATTTGTATTTGATGAAAGATTAAATGTGCACAAATATAAAGACATTTACTGGAAAATTCTACATAGAAAATTATGACACTAGCGTAGTTTGCATAAAAGTAGTTTAAAAAATAGTTCTGCATAAACAGAGTTCTAAGGTACCAGACACAAAAGAAACCAATCAATTTTTAAATGCTATAAAACACAGATAAAGCATAACATACAGTGGCTGCAAAGAAAAATGTAACTGCCATCAGCAAAGTCCTTCTTTATACGAATAAAAATGTGTAATTATGCAAACACACTTTGTTCTGCTAATGAAGTGGGTCAGTTGCCTTTGAAACAAATCTAGTTTTCATTTATTCACATTCCTAAATCTAAACATCATAAAGTACAATGTGTCAAACTACCATTACTATACCACTGTATTCAATGAAATAATAAGAAATAGTGTTAATGTTATGTAAGATGAAACATGACTCTACTTGGTGCCTTGTGCTGCTATGGCTAAACTGGCACTAAGTGGCAGTGACTACAACTATTCTGGATCAGAATGTGGGACTGCGGTCCAGATACCCACCACTGTCACTGCTGGCAGTGTAAAGCCACCAGATACTTTCTTGGGGCCATTTTTTTTTTTATTTCTCTGAATTGGATGAGATTATATCTTTAGTATATTCCTGCACTGACATTCTAATTTTTAACTCTTATAAGGAAAAATTCTCCAGAAGTGCATGTCTCTCAAACTAACAGCTATGCTGCAACTTTCCTGGTTTCCTGAGCAAGCCTTTCCCGCTCAGAGCCTTTCTGCTAACTCCAAATACAAGACTGCACACTGGTATCCCCTGTGTGACATGACTAAGCACTTTGAGGTAGTATAAATAGATGTCCTCATGTACTGCCTTGATTATAATTGTGGAATAGCATGCTCCAGAGGTGTTGAAGACTCACAACTTTTAATACACCATTTATCTTCTCTTAAACACATGCCAGAGCTGGGGTTACAGTACCAGGGTGTAGTACATGCTTAGTATGGAATATGGAGTAAGGTTCAATCCCCACCACCAGGACGGTATGACAAATTTGAAAAGCCTTAAATTAAAATTGTTTCTGAAGCTTCATTTAAAGTCATTGGTAACAGAAAGAAAGTTATCGAAGTTATTCTTTAAAATCAGAAAGTACAATTAAAACATAAGCTTCAAATAATATAATCTCAAATATCTACTTAAATTCTCAATAGAACATAAGGGATCAAACTCCAGATTGCCAGATTATTTCCTCAGAAGTGGGGGAAGAGGAAGGGACAATGAGCCACACACTCGCGTGGAGGGGAAATGAATACTGAGAGCTCAGATATTTATCAGGGCCAAGGGTGTAGCTGAACAGCAGAGTTTTTGCCTAACGTGAAGAGGCCCTGAGCTTGATCCCCAGCACCACAAAAACTAAGAATTTAGGAAAACTCCTTCCTGATTCTAAAATTCTCACCCAGTTGTGAATTTCAAAGAGATTTAACTTTTGGGTATAATAATTGTCTTAATAAAATGATAACCTTTCTACTTCCATAACAACTCATACTGAAATTAAGAAGCAAGTCTTCAATAGTAAAATAAATCATTCCTAAAGAATGAACCAAATTAAGAATTGTTAGCGAGCTACTCTATAATTTTTACATTTTTTTTTCCTTTTGGCCATAGTAGGGACCAAATCAAGGTACTCACACGTGATGTACAAGGACTCTACAACTTAACCAAGCCTCAAGCCCTTTGGTTTTTATTTGAGACAGGGTCTCACTCTCGCTGAGTTGTTGAGATAGAGCTTGCACTTACATCATTCTGCCTTAGTTTCCCAGAAACAAACATGTATGCTTTCATGTTTTTCATTCTAAGAACACTGTTGATTATGTTATAGAAAATAAATCCAAATGTTTACAAACTGTCATCATATCAAAATACCTAAGGATTATGGGAAGAGCATTACTATAGCTTTACATGCCTTATGATTTAGATTTGGGCTGGGCATGTAATTCAGTGATAAGGAACTTGCCTTGCATTCACAAGGTCCTGAATTCAATTCTTAGCCCAACAAATAAGAGATTTAGATTTAATTGGTATACAATTCTTAGGTAACTAAACGGCAAAGGGGGGCAAACTCTACCTTCTACATGAAGGTAAGAGCGCTCAGGATCCTCTTTGCCTCTACTGCATGCTGAGTGGACTGAGCTCACTGTCATCTGGATGGCACCACTCTCTCTGGTAGAGGGATCCATGTGAATCCCATGACAGCTGTTCCTTCCTTCACGTAGCTACTGTTTCCTTCCTCAAATGATATGTCTGTCGTGTTTCGTCTGCCTTATTTCTCCAAGGACACAATCATATTGTTTGGGTCACTCCTCAATCCTCATGTCTTAAGATTCAGCCACATTTTTAATCACAAATTGACTTTTACCCACACTCTACTCAGCAAGAAATTATTAGGAATCTTAATGGATTGAAATGGAGTTAAACATAACTGAACATTACAATGAGACAAATCCCTAGATTAATCCATAATTAAGAGGGGGAAAAATAAAAGCCTCAACACAGAAAAGCCAGCAACTCAATAGGTGCTCCTCTCACTCCTGCCATGCAAGCTCGTAACTTCTCTCGACAACAAACGGCTGAGCTCTCCCAGCACTTTCCACACTGTTCCTGCTGTGACTGGATTAGCTTTCACCAACTATACTGTAATTCAATCCACCTCAGGATATACTCAGAGTTAGTTTTGGAGAAAAAAAAAAAAAAAAAAAAAACCTACCACCACACTTGCTAACTGCACACGAGGCCCCAGATTTAATGCCTAGTACCACAAAAAAAGAAGAAAAATTCGTGTGCAGTTAGCAAGTGTGGTGGTAGATTAAAATATAGAAGATTGTCATGTAGATTGTATGTACCATGAGAGTTCAGAGAACAGAGAAACGTCTAACCAGGTATGTCCAACCTGCTGTCTGCTATATTTTTCTCCTTTGAGTTTTTCAATGCTACAACGAAAAATTTAAAAAGGAAATTTCTGTGCTTACATATGTGCACTGACTATATTACATATTTTATATGTGGCCTAAGACAGTTCCTCTTCACTCAAAAAACAAAATTAAAAAGATGAGGCACAGGTTGGACACACTTGATCTAAATGTTTACCAAAAATTATATGGGTAGTAAAGTTACTAACACTTACTGAATATTTGCTGTCTGTCAGGCACTTAAGCTCTTTACCTATGATAGCTCATTCAATCCTCAATACAGTCTCTATGCAGTAGGCAATTACAGTGTCTCCCACTTTATGTGCAAGAATTATAAGAACAAATAAGTTAAAGGGACTTGGCAGAGACTGTGGTCAGCGAGGGCAGAGTTGAGCCAAGGAGTCGGCATCTGGCTTCCTCTCCTGGTAAGAGATGGCTTCATGGATGAAGCCAAATGAAGCCTGGCCTCTATAAATGGCTGTCCACAGACGCTGAAAGATAAAGGTGGCTTAACTGGTTGACAAAGTCTGTGTGGCCGGGAAATTATACAGCTGGATAAGCAACAGGGGATCCAAAGGCACCGCTGCTTAAAGGTGTGACAGGCAAGTGGATGTGGGTGTGAGAGGTGTGAGGCATGGCACGCTCATGGGTGACCATGCACAAACCAGCAACACACAAAAGACTCAAAACACCATCAGCACTGAATGATCTGATCAGATGCAGCTTCCTCAAATTCAAATCATATAAAAGACGTAAAAATGAAAGCTGAGCCTCACCCATTTATGAGGGTAAACTGAAATGCAAAGATAAGCCCTACCAGATGCCAGACAGGCCAGGGGAGCAAGGGCTCCTGCGTACACAAACAGGTGCGCCCCAACTTTCACTAGTTAGTCTCTTCTAAAGTTTAGTTTATTGATAAATAAAATTTTTGCATATTTATCAAGGACGTAATGCTCTGAAATATGTACATATTATGGAACAGCTAAATTAAGCCTTCTTTATGTATTTTTACCTCAGTGTGCCTCTTATCTGTCTGTCTCTTAGCTTTCAATCAAGGTCTCTACTCAGCGAATTTTTTTCAGAAGATAAAGTTCACCATGACTACCCCATTGTTAAAACACAGCATCAACCCTAACAGCTAGCTTTAATGGGGCCTTTAAATTGAGTGTATCCAGAATCTGAGTACATCTAGAATTAACAAATATTAATTTATTTTTAATGTTCTACTAGTACATTCAGATCACACCCAAGCGCACCTCCCTCACATTCCCTCTTCTCCCCCTGCTTCTCCTTCAGTCCTCTTCACTGCCTCACATCCTCTTATCTTTACCCATGAGCTGTCGTGCACATAGAATTATATGCCTAAAAATGGCAGGACTTGGTACTGAGCACCACGAGACTGAGTTACAAAAATTCCAAGCACCAAGAAGGAGCTTACTGAATGTTTCATAAATGCATTGAAATCCATCACATCAAATGCTGTGGTGATGTAAACGCTGCCATCTGTCGTTTTCCCAATCTTGGTGGATAAACGCTGAGTAGTTTTTGTCACAGTTGTTGTATGCATTTGCACTTTATGTGTCTGAAGTCAGCTATTCCTGAGAGGGTTGTAAGTATTCATTTGTACAGCTGTTTACATGAAATACAGAATTAAGATATAAAAGACGGTGACAGGGAAGGCAAGCGCCCAACAACCTCTCCTCGTGCTCCAGAAGAACGAACAAACCAAACTGATGAGGGTAAGTATGGTGTATGGCTAACACTGGCCCTGAGCATGGATGCCATGTGAACAGGGCTAGACTCCAAGGCTAAGATATACAGTAACACCAAATTCTCTGATCTGGTTTCAATATCTATCTGAGTCCAGAAGATGAGCTCATGCTTTTATGAGAAAAGCATGATATGTTGTCCTTAAAGGAACAAGGTTCCTTCTGCCAGTCACATCAGAGCGAAACAATTCCCAGGGAAGGAAATCAGAACATATTCAGAAGGTATTTAATAGAAAGAATGAATTCTTATCTGGAGTTAAAGAAGAGGAAAAGGTTATTGGTTAAAACCACATCTCACATGTGATGCTGGCAGGTTAGGTATGCAGACGAATGGAATAGTATTAGAACAGTTACAGGGATAGGTGGCTGTCAATAAGGTTTTTGCCAAGGTAATACAATGGAGAAATGATCTTTTTTTCAAAAATTAATGCTGGAATAACTGCAGAGCTCTATGTGGGTGGGTGGAGTGAACTTCAACCCTCATTTCACACCAAACACAAAAGTTAATTCTCAACAGATCAAGGACCTAAACTGTAGAAGCTACACCTAGGAAATTCATATGGAGAGTGAGGATAGTATCTTTCCAACACTGAGCTAGGCAAAGATGTCTTATGCATGATTTTTTTTAAATGCCCAATCATAAAAGAAAAACTAAAAAGGATAATTTCATCAAAATGTATATCTTTTGCTCTTAAAATTACAGTTAGAGACCTGTGAAACAAAAAGGCAAGAAAAAGACTGGGAGAAGATATAACAAAGATCTTCTAACCAGAATACAAATACAACCATGACAACTGAATGATATAAGGACAGCTCAGTTGGAAAGAAGGCAAAAGATCAGGAAAGGCTCTTCAGAAAATAATGCGTGAATGGCCAGTACATACATGAACAAATGCTCAATAGCAGTACTCATGAAGGAAATACCAACTCAAATCACTATGAAATACCACTGTATATTAGGGAGAAAGACTCAGGTCTAGCAGGCTGATGATAATAAACATTGAGAGAATGTGGAAGCAACTGCTACTCTGAGTCCCAAGAGATGGAAACACCAGTACGATCATTCTGGAAAGCACTATGGTAGTCAGTGCCTTATGAGGCCAATAACACTTCCCATGTGATCCATTGATTTCCTCCCTATGTACTTATCCATAAAAACAAACATGTTCACACCACGATGTGTATGTGACTACACAACTCATACTACCATTATCAACACTCAAAACTTGGAAACACAATGCCCATCAACTAGTGAATGGACAGACAAACTGGGGCTCATCCACAAGTAGAAAGATCCCACAGTAATAAAGGCCTGAGGAACATGCATGAATCGCAACACCGCTCGTAAACTGAAAGTAGTCAAATACAAGAGTACACACTGTGTGTTCAACTTATATAATACTCTGTAAAAAGCACCTGCGGTGATCTAGAGTGACCTTGCACTATAGCTAGAAATTAGATGAGGGATTTGATTGCTAAGGGAAGTGAGGAAACCTTCTAGGGTTCTATTATCTGGATTATTATAACTGTAAGACACCTGTATTTAATTACCAAGATTCCAACTATATATATATAATGAATGAATTTTGGTATATGTAAATCACATCACAATAAAGTGGAGGAAAAATAAGACAAGTAGTAAGGATGAGTGAGAAGACTTTCCTGGAGAAGAAAACAGAGAAGTAAAAGGTATGGCTTGACTTTGAAGTCAATGGTCATGGTTTCCACATAAGTAAGAAAGAACAGGCATAAAACCAAATGTGATACAAGGAGGCACTCCATTTCGAAAAGGGGTTGGGGTGAAGGAATACTTCTCTTTCTACACTCTCTTTCTTAGAGGTGGACTTTGTTTTCCTACAAATTATTATTTTCTCTTCACAGATGACTCTCAAATCTACAAAGCCAGCCCTGATGTCTGCCTAAATATATTGACAGCGCCTGTATTTCCTCCTGAGGTCCTAATGCCACATCCAATGTAATGTGTGGAAAACTAATTTCTATCTTGCCTCCCAATCAGCTGCTGTACAGATTTCTGTGCAACTGATTGTCCTTGTTCCTTCATGCTAACCAGCCTCCACCAAGTCTTAGTCTAAATACCTTCAGCTTCTGTCTCTTCATTCACACTTCTGGTGCATTCAGTAGTTGGCCTCCTCCTCTTACCACCAACAAACTACAACAGTTTCCTTCTGTGTCTCCCAACCTCTGCACAGATTCTTAAGTGATCCATTTTACAGCCTACGTCATTCCTCCATCTTTCCAAGCCTATGATTTTAACAATTTGCCATAAATTCTGAGGACAAGCTTCACAAGTGCTTAACCAGGATACTGGAGATACCACCCACCTACCAAACTATACTAGGGACTCAAGTTTCCCTCTTCCCTCACCAAAATGTAAGGTTCTGATGTAGACCCTGTTGCAAGGGGACTTCGTTTGTTGCCTCACATCTAGAGGGCTCTGTAAAATGTTTGATTAAACTTCTCTCTTCTGTGCCTCTAGACATCCAATCTCCTTGCAGTGGTCTTCTTTCATTTGCCCACTGGTTCTCACCCATCCTGAGACCTACACTTATATAACCCCACCACCTCACTAAACCTCAGTTCAGAGTGTAATCATTTTTGTCACTCTAAACCTTTCCTACTCAAGAGTATGGTCCCCACTGGCCACACCTGGAAGCTGACTAGCCTCCCAGCCTGCCCCAGACCTAAGGACTCCGAGTCCACATGCAAGCACAACCTCTCGTTTCTTCATAGGCACATGAAGTTTGAGAAGCACTTGTTTAAATTACTTTACATCCTCTTAGTAAAGTTTAACTAAATTCTCACCCACAGTGTCCAAATTTCAAACTCACTCATTACCTCCAGAACTTCCTTCCTAACCACCCAGCTTCATGGGGCCAATGTCCAACAGATATATATCAATACATTTTAAACGCCTTCATTCAATCTTCATGCCTTTTGTTTGAACACACTTAAAAGTAAGGTTCTTACAAAAGAAAGAGCACTAGGTTTGAAGCCATCATGAGTTTCCATGGGCATCATTTTCAAAGCATGTGACCTTGAACAGGTCACTGAGTCAAGTTCCCGATGTGTCAAATCAGGCAATCTCCCTCATCTTATGCAGCAGCTCTTAAGATTACACGTGGCAGTAAGCAAAAATGTCCAAATATTATTTTTTCCACACACTCAAGAAACAGTATTTTCCTTCCTTTACATAGCTAGTAACTTTAAAACTGAAGTGGTCTATGATCGTACCTCACTCATCCAATAGTTGTGTAAAGGAGACTAGTTCTCGTTTTTTTTTTTTTTTTTTTTTCATATCTTGGGTTACTGTTAGTTCAGTGCATCTTTTGTAATCTGAAACAACCCTTTCACAAAATGCAAATTTAATAAATATTTCTTCCTATTAAAAATGTCAATCATTCAAAACTTTGGAAATTGTTTCTAACTGCTGGTGAGAGAAGACATGACCACTCCATTTACTGTAAATCCTGGTAAAAATTCTCGAAGTGTTCCTGTGTTTGAATCACTTCCTGAACTTTGCTTTTCTGAGTCAGTCTGATCTCCAATTCCTCTCTTCCCCCTCCCCCAGGCAATCAGAGGAGAGTTTCATCTTACTGGATTAGTCTGTGCTATTTATTGTTACATGGGATGCTCTGTGCTTATCACCTGTTTCAAACCCTCCAATGGCTGCATGAATGGAAAGACTTTGCACTATAATAATTTTTCTTCTTTAATCAACTAGGACAGGTACTGTGACTGAAAGTTATCTTTTTGTTTATAATTTAGGCTTTGGGGCAGGACTTCAAATTAGCAATCAATAAAGCTTTGTATAAAACTGAATATACAATGACATAAATGGTAACAAAATAATATTTCATGTCATATTTACTTCTTTAGAGATTCAGCAAAGGACCTCTGGAGAAGGGAATTGAAGCTTGGTTGGGATTATCACAAGATTAAGTAAAATTAAGCATCAAAATCTGGTAAACATGGATTGGTCTCAACAAAACGTATTTTTCAGTTCTACTTTTAAAGACAGGTTCTGTGCCAGAGCTATAAAGGTCAGAGTATGTTAGTACAGTCCTAAGCAATTTAGATTAGCAAAGTTTTACAATCATCAGCTTTTATGGAAATGTGCCATTATCCTTCCAAATACAATAGAACATTCACAAATATCTGTGTGAAAGCCATAAAACAGACATCTCTGCACCCTTATTAATAAAATTCAATTATTCTATTATTTTTTACTCACTAGCGTCAAAGGACCACACTCGTACCTCACTTTGGCTGTCCTCAAGAGCTGTTTTAAATTAAGAAGTCATAAAAACCTGTGATCTTAGATTTAATAACATACTGTAACATGTCCATCTAAAACTACATTGTATACAAACTATGGAGGAAGGAGGGTAACCTCAAACCCATGGTACAAGGAAGGATATTTATTGTGTATCAAATGAGGTAGTATCAGTTGTGAACACAAATCCACTTTGGGTAAAGTCAGCCTGTGTAAAAAGTAACTCATGACACCATTGGCCATATAGAATCAAGGAGGGGGCGGGGGGGGGGGGGTTAATAGCTAATTAAATAGTGCAAGCAGTACTCATAGGCAGAGATGGCCCTTGAATTAAAACTCTAGCTTTACACTTGCCCAAGGTGAGACACCCAAAGAAGTTTGTCTTCTCTCTGCCTCATTTCACTTCTGGTATCTGAAGCACAAGAGAAATGCCTGGCTGGGTTATTATTAGTTTAGAAATAACTTATGTAAGGCACCTAACAGTGCTGCAGAGCTCTATTCCAGTTTGTCTAAATCCAACTGATTAACAGCAATAGGGAAATTTGAGATGCCCCAGACCCCCAAAACACATCGCTACTCATCACTTCAGATCCATCGTCAGAGCCGTCTACTATAAATCATTGCAATGCTTCCTTAAGATCTGGAAGCCAAAGTTAAGAATGCTTTTCCTGTTCTTTGGTTTTGGTTTTAAGATCCAGGCACAACAGGAATAGGTGTTGTATTTTTTGTGTCTCCACAGGGCCCAGAAACTGTACCCAGTAAGGATTAACTATTCTATGGATACTGTTTCCAAGGTGCAAGATAAAATATCCATCAGTGAACGCACTCAACACCCTCAGGCAAGCCTCACATACCCAGCCACCAGGCCGCCACCGGCCCACCTGCTCTGCCGCATTCAGCCCATGAGCTTCTCTCTAGGCTGAAAACAGTAGTCTCCAGCCCCAGCTGCCCATGCCTCATATCTACACATGTCAGTCTGTTAATGATGAGACTTATTTTCCATGTCACTTCCTTAGTAGTAGTATAGAAAGGAAACTGGAAATTGTGGGAAGAAGGGACCTTGAGCTCTACTTCTCTGTAATCGGGGACTGTCCATGGTCAGTGTAACATTACTTCGATTTTCTCCTCTAAGATACAGAAAAAGTCCCTCTGTTGAAATGAAATAATCACTGAGGGAACAAGGATGTGAGGTCTCAGCAATTTTTGGGTGTGCTCTATTCTTGGGTATTTTATAGGTGAACACACACAAGTATATAAGAAACTGAGCATGAGATAAACAATAACTACCTATTAGAAATTTTTTCCTCCTCAGTATTAAGCCAAAAGAAGCCCAGCAACATGTCAACCAAGATGTTCACCTAGATACACTGATTCTTTTGACAAGTATTTCCTCATCTGCTTATAAAGAAATCAAATACAGAACAGCATTTCAAACGAGTTAGGCTGCCATCAATATTACGATGCCATGAAATAGTAAAAGGTAGTAAGAATAGTGGTGATACTTGATATTTATTTAGAGATTTTTCCTCCACATTGCCCTAAGCACACAGAGCGAGCAAACTTATTAAACTGACAGTGGAGGCAGATAGCATAATTCAAAGCAGGTGCCTGGCTAAGTCTAGCTGCCTCCCTTGTCATTCTATGAAAATAAATTATAAGTTTAATAAACATAAATGTCAAAAAAGCCCACATCTGTTTTAGTATCTGATCCCAACAGAGAGAAGGTGTAAGTCCAAAAATGTCTGAATTCTCAGAAATAAAGCTTATTTTAAAAATTAAAATCAAAATGTAAGTAACCAGGGGTAATTTTTTTCCTCCATGTTTTCCTACACAGTCCATATACCTTTACAGCCTCAAAAACAGGAAGGCCATACCACAAAAACATTAATACCATGTATTGGAGCACTTACATTATGCCAGGCACCATGGACTCTACATATGTGACCTCATTTAATCATTACAACATTCTCCAGAGGTGGGGGAACCGCTCTGCAGTACTGCTTGCCAAGTTTCAAACAACCAGCACTTGCATTTGCCTTACTCACTGATCTATTCCCATGGGTTAGCGCCCAGCTTGACGTAGGGCAAGAGATCAATTATACCCACAATAACATTAAACCAGGCAGAAGCCAATCCACCTTAGGGAAAAAAGGTTATTGTCTAAGATCGTTCAGCCACCAAGAGACAGAGGGTAAAACTAAGCCCAAGTCAAGAGGACACCAAAATCCCTGCTCTCATCCATATGCTTCTGTTTGTGGTGAGTGACACGTATCTACAAAACACTCTTGTTTCATCTCACAGGAAAGTGACTGAAACTCAGCCAGGGGCTTAGGAGACAGAGTTCATTTTAACTGCCAAAAAAATCAATTTTTTTTGTGTTCATATCCTTCAAATGAGTTTTAATTAACCCAAAATTAAAGTTACAATGACTTGGGAGAGAAGGTATCCTTTCATGTTTAATAAATGTAAGAGGTACCAAACAGGCAGGTTATCTCTGGAAAGAACATGGTTCACTATAAATTAGTTTGTAAATGTATTATTATAGTCATATTAATGGCTTATCACAGAAATTGCCTCTCTTGTGGTTCTTTTTTTTTTCAAAGATTCTATTTCTTGCCCTTGCTTTTCCACAAGATATACTTTTCCATCAAAGCATACTGTCAAGATTTACTTCATAAGATGAAAAAAAGATAATATAAAGACTTACAAATGTTTTTCAAATATTTCATGTAAGTATATATGTAAATACACCCCCTTTCAATGTCAGCTAACAAATTAGTGTTTCTCATTTGCACACCAACACAAGAGTTTTCTGAAACTTCCACCAAACCTCTTGAAAAACATATGGTTCAAAGTTCATATTTTACTTTATTACTCACCCATGAGAGGAAACAAACACCCCTCTTTTAAATTACACAAGTTTCAGATTACTTAGTAATATACCATATCATTACTCTGGTATGATAAGCAAAAGGCAATTGAAACCAAAAGTTCAATGACTGCTTTACCCAGATGAGAAGAATAAACAAAAGACAACTTGACAATGAAGAAAATCAGTTTCTCCCTGTCTTCAAAGTCTGGTTTTTAAAATATCAAGTCTTCGTGATTAAAATCCAATCTCAAACAAACATCTCTGATTAAATGTTTCTGATGAAAAAGCTGAAATGACTGTACATGTCTATTTTCCAGAGAAACCTATGAATTTACCTCTATACAGGGTATGTACTTCAGCTGTGAATTCATGGGGACTTCTCCCCAAATATTGCGAGAATCCACAAAGAACAGGTCTTCTTATTTGTGGTTGTGTAAATATCTGTCACATTTTTCCTTTTGGGGGGAGGCGGGGAGGAAGCTGGGGTAGGAGACATACTGAGATTAAATCCATGAACTCCTTGCACTGAGCTATTTCTCCAGCCCAGCTTTTTTGGTTTGTTTCTTTTTCCCCCATGTAACTTTTGCAGATATAATTATAATATATGTATAAGAACACCACTTAAACTATAAATTATGCTTATTTTCTGTTAAGTCTCTTGCCTAGAGCAGTACCCTAATTTTCTTAGTAGAATCCTTCACTTCTCTTTTTTCTTCCAACACCTCATTGCCATATTCCATAAAAGTAAGAGTTAACTGCTACTATTGTATTTATACTACTACATTTCCATCCTCATATACAATAGGTAATCAAATTATATGAAATAGATTAAATATGATTTTGTTGAGTGTTTCATCTCAGGTAATTTTCATCCCTAATATGAGAAAAGAAAATGAATCGCTAAGAACTTTCTATAAATAATCAGTTGTTGCATTTTCCAATGAAGTGTCCTGCAATTTAATTAACAAAAATCTAATTTAGGAGGTGGGAGGGTCATAATGGAAAGTGTACTCTCAGAAAGTGTAGTTAAATGTTCCTAGTCTTTCTTCATCTGTACTTCCTTCTCTCAGTACCATGCCTGCCTTAATTTTGTCATCCGAGACATATTATTCGGTTCTCACATGGATTCTCTAAACCTTAGACCCCTCTCCCAATTTTAAAGTAAAATCTACCTCATGGAGAGTTCTCAAATTTTGACCTTTAAAAATCACTTGTTACCAACATTACTGTTTTGTTTGTTTGTTTGCCTGTTTTTTTGAGATAAGGTCTCAGTAGTTGCTTAATTGTCGGAGCTGAGCTGGAACTCTTGTTTCAGCCTCTGAAAATGTTGCGATTGCAGACATGTACCACCATGCTGGGCTAGTACCTGTCACAGAGAAGGTGCTAAATCAATGTTTCTAATATGACCAGCAAATGAATGACTTCCCTAAAGCCAAAATTTTCTCTTCTTGGATGAAAAGTCATTTTCTACTGTCTAGCCTCCAAACACAGATTCAAACCCTAAATACCTCTACTCTCACACAGGTCATCAGTTATATCAGGCCAAAACAAAGCATAAAACCCAGGGGCTAGAAGATTACTACAGTGGTTAGAATATTTGCCTAGCAAGCACAAGCTCCTGAGTTCAGTTCCCCAGCACCACATAAGAGGAATGGTGGTACCCACCAGTGACCTCAGCAGGAGGCTGAGGTAGGAGAATTTCTGTGAGCTAGAGGCCAGTCTGAAGTTGGTTGGTATTTTCAACACAGGGTATGCAGTCTTCACAGTTTCTATGTTGGAGTCACATAGTCAATAATTTGAAAAACAAGGATACCTTGAGCAAATGCTCTTTGGTCTAACCCTCTGAACGGTCTTATTATCAAATGCTATCTGATAAAACTCATGTTCACAGTTAATCAGATTACACACCAAGTGAGAGTCTTTGAAGCAATGAATGCAGGTAAGGCTACTTTTTTGTGTGTATACAAGTTGTTTATTATGTTGTAATTTATAATACTAAAAATGAAAGTTTGCTACAATTCACACATCATTATTATGCATTACACTGTACTAGTAAACACGTATCACTGTATAGTTGTTCAATCCAGTGAAGCACACACCATCAATAGTGAACCCTCACGCAAACTAAAACAATTTTAGTTAATTATTTTTTGAGGAAACTGACACATTCTTTGGAAACTGAGTATTTCCTAGTCTATCTTCTGTGCTGGAGGTCAGAGATGGAGGAAGCTTATAATGTACTTGAGAAAACCTTTTGTTCCTAGTGCTTACGTATCTTTTGAGTTGTAGCACATTCTAAAAATATTCAGCTAAGAAAATACATCCAACAAGGGGTAGGAAAGAATTTTTGTGTGGAAGAGGGGAGTAGCGTGGGGGAGGAGGGAGGGAGGGGCGGGTAGGGGGAGGGGCAAAAGGAGAGTGGGAAAGCCCTTGTCACCTTGACAAGATATGTATGTGCACAAAAGTCTCAACTCCATTGTAAACCTTGAATTTTGCACTTATATATATCAATAAAATGCGGGGGGGGGGGGAAGACTCACACTGTAAGAGGGTCAAAATCATATGGAGAGTAAGAGAAAATATAGATGGTCCCCAATTTATCATTTTCCAAATTGCTGCCTTTTTGACTTGACAATGGTACAAACGTGACAGACATTCAAATAGAAGCTTGCACTTTGAATTTTGCATTTTTGTCTTTTCTAGGGCTGTTTATGTGTGACATTATACTCACAAGATATGGGACAGTGGCAGACAGTTGAAGCTGTCCATCAGCAACACAATCATGGGGGGAATAAATAGTACTTCGCAGTTGTCCCATGTTGTTAAGCTGTGAGGCTTGATAGCTTAGGCTGATTAAGTGCATTTTTGATACCATCATCTCACAGTGAATTTACCTGCATATAACCCCTTCACAGCTGAGAAATATCTATAGTTCATCTATTAGTGAATTTTTTTTCTTTTTCTATTTTTATAAGACAATTCACCATGTTTGAGTATTGCTGAGATAGAGACTGAGTTTCGGAAAAATTACAAAAATTACATAGTTTTGAATAAAAGGAGTTAATTGTCTACAGTAGAAATTGAACAAAAAGTGGCTGCAGACAATAGCAAGAATCCAAAAAGAACGAGACCTCACATTGCCCCCTCCACCCCTGCTTAGGAAACACAATTCTGCAAGATGAGGCTGCGAGAGGATCAGCTCATGATGGGGAAGGCTAATTCCATAAACCTCTAGCAAAGGCTACTTTTAAAGATAAAAACCCTGGTCAGGCCCAGCAGACCAAGACAGAACCAAGGCCTGTGGCTCTCCTGAATTTGAGGATGTAGAGAGCTCAGGAAAGACAGCTGGCACCCAGAAACTTGTATATCTGAGAAACTGATTAAGCACATGAAAGAGATAAAAAAAAAACCAGACATAAATAAAATCCCAGATCTGCTACAGATTATCTCAGCCTTAGACTGTCTTCATATCCTATAATGTTTCTCAGTAGGGAGGACTCTTAGGCAAATATCACAAACTTGGCTATGCATTTTGTTGCTGGCTTTAAACACAGCCTCAGATATCCCGAAGAACCCTACTACTAACTACGTAACAGTAAAGAATGGCTGACTGAGACAGAGACTTATACTGTAACATGAGCTTCATTCTCTGGTATTTTTTTGTTTTGTTTTTCTTCTCCTTCTTCTTCTAATAAGTTGGTAGGAAGGGAATAGTTTTAAAATAGTAACATAAATTGACAGGTGGAAGTCACCATGCTCAAGTTGAAGACCCAAGTTTAGATATCAGTAAGTTTGAAAGACACAAAGGAAAAAAAGATATATAACCAAATTTAAATTAGAAAAAGGGTAGAAATTAAAGAATGAAAAATAAGAAATTTTCTTATACAAATAAATAAATATATATACATTTTTCAAGCTCAATTTGGCAGATTGCTAGAACAGGATGCCATCTGGGATCCTGACTCCTGAGCAATGAACATACAGTTCTGCTACACAACCAGGAACTGTTGTGAAGCCTTGAAGAACACTCACTATCCACCCAGTATCGCTCTGAGCCTCCTTTATTTTCATGATAGAAAGCTGTTAACACTAATTTTGCTTCCAACCATTGTTCCTTTGGCAATTAGTATGTGTTAAAATAAGATTCTCAATTTCTCTGTTACTTTAATGCATTAAAAACTCTGTATCAATGTTTATTTAAAGTTACATTTCATACCTGTCACACGAATACCCTGCATAATGATGGAGTAAGTTTATAAGAGAAAATCATTTCTTTGCATGATTTAAATCCTGTGTTCAAAAGCCATGCTGTAATCATGTTTCAAACAGAATGTATCTAAAGAAGTGCTAAAAATTGGATTGAAATGGTAAGGGGGTGGGAAGAAGAAACATGTTTACAATCTGTTCAAATTTTCAACTTAAAATTTTTTTATCTATTGGTTAGAGCAATGGTTTAAATATAGGACGTAGCTTCTAAGTCAAACCACTAAACATATTAAAACCTTTAAATTTAGGCCTTGCCTTTCTGCCAACTTTGAGTTCTACAACACAGGATCACTGGACTATTCTTTGAAATTGCTTTGTACACAATGTGAGAAAGTCCTCTGTGTCTCTTAATGTCTCTTAAAGTGCCACTTGCCATTGAGCTCCCCAGAGTGCTGTGACATCTCACATGGTCATTGTGCTTGCTCTCCCAGGTGGCTTTTACAGAAGATGTGCACAGACAGCCCTGTGGGCATCATACCACCCACTCTGTAGAGAGGGTGTGCATTAAGTCCAGAGTAAATACAGAAGAAATGGTTACTACACAAGTTGAATGTCATGGCCTCAGGCTGGGATTAGATCTCTATCTACTATTCACGAAGTTTAAATCACAAATTTTCTATCAGCCTATAAGGAATTAAAAAAAAAAGTAAAGATGGACTCTATTTATGAAAGCAGGGATGACAAGAACAAAAATAACAGTTGACTCAAATAGATTCACTACCAAAATGAACAGCTTCATCCATACATACATGGAAATCTTCAAACTACTACCCTCTGGAACATAAAATAATTCAATTAAAAACTCAAATCACATATGGACACCTATAATTACAGAGGTATAAGGAGTACTTGGTATGTGAATATCATATTAAATTGTGAATATCAAGTTACTGGAAATTAGCTGTAGTTAGGGCCTCAGGTATGAGATTATTTACTAGCAACTGCTCCTGTGACTGCTGCTGCCCTGGCCCTCCATCCCCAGCACACACAGCTCTGTAGGCTCTTTACATATTCATCCCCTCTGCTCCTCATAACAGCTCCTTCTGTTGGCCAATGCAGAGGATATCAACTGTCCCTCCTGTTTGTGTCCACTATGTCATGGTTACGCTGTGCTTACAATAGGGCCAGGGACAAGTCTATGCACTGTTAGATACAAATGGGGCAGCTGAATAGTGACTAAGCACTGAAATACTCAAATATTTTACCACATTTTTTCCTAAACTAAATGTACACAGATGAGAAAAACAAATCCCAAAGTGCTTACTGCATTCTAGAGCAAACTACAGTGAAATTTCCATTTAAATAAACATACATACTAAACAAGGAAATGTATAAATTATTATATGACATTAAGTTATAATGTCTAAAGGCTGTCATAATCAGGAGTCTTCATTTCCACATGAATATTGTACTGAGAAAGAGGAAATGAGTTAGGAATTCTGAGACGGTGCCAGAGTTTTTCATCCCCAGTCTCATTACTAATTAAAATAGAAAAATTCATGTAGGGATGGTCCTATACAATTTAAAAGGATTTTGCTCCATCCTTGACCCACAAGATGCCTGTGGTATCCCCCTCCCCAGCTATGACAACCAGAACTGTCTTCATACTTGGCCAAATGTCCTCAGGGAGGCAAGACTGCCTCCAGTTGAGAACTCCTGATCTAACCCACACCAAATCCTTTAATCTACAATAATGATAGGACAAGAATTTTGACCTACAGGAGTCTCCACATTACATAAGAGCAAAAACTAGAAACTAAAAACTGCATTACTATTTAGCAAGCACTTATTTGCTTTCCATTAAACCGCTTCCTTTAATAAGACTTAAGAGCTCAGCCAACATTCTCAAAGCAGTTATTTGCCAGCTCCCCGGGTCTCACTTGGGAGGCTCTAGTGCTCCCCAACTCTTCATTCTTGGTCCAACAAGACACATTCATCAGGGGGAAGTTCCCAAGCACAAAGTCCTCACTTGGGCATTCCCGCTGGAAGGACTAAGGCACACCTAGTTTTGATAGACTTGTGGTTTCCACAGAAACAAGTTGTTCTACATGTTTCTTACTACTGCTGTAACTATGTGACCGCCTGGTTTCACTTTGTCAGTCATTTAATTTCACTAATGGCTAAGCCCTGATAATGATTTTTCTTAAGTGTTTCAGACTCAACACCTCCTTAAACAAGCTCCAGGCAAGCTTTATACATAAAAACTTTTGAAATTAGCACCCAACAAAAACATGTTTCTTCTGCTCTGGAGCCTGCTCAAAAATAGGCTGCAGAGTTTTTAAAACAATATGATTTTAGAGAAGTATATTCACCTTACATAGATATCCACAACTTATACAAAGGAAGACTTTCGAAACCTAAAATTTCTTTGCCCATGGAAAAGAATATGTTGACAAGGAAAAACAAATTCATTTACATTTTTATTTTTCATGAAAACTAAACACAATCGCAGAGAGTGCAGGAATAAACATTTTGGTGATGACACTTTGGATCACTCAACTGTCTCTCAGTTAATAAAAAAATACAGACTGACTCTTCCCTGACATGTACTTATCACTGCTGTGGGCTTAGAACCACATTCAGTGGAAGCAGAAGCTGCAGGTTTCAAAGAGCGGTTGCTCGTTTTTAAGAATATGTATTGTTAGACTTCTGAAAACTAATGCTACCTTATTTTAGGTTCACTATTAAAAGACCATATGCACTATCAAAAACATTTTAGGAAAAAAACATTTTAGGTAGATAGAAATTTTTCTTCATAAAAATCAGTATAAGTGAGTTATTATAGTCAATTTTTACTCTTTCAGTTATTACTCAGGGATATTAACCACATAAACACAATCTTTGTCTGAACTGATACACACTATTTTTCCCACTTTTATTATCTCAATAGTTAGAATACAATACATATTTTCTCATTTGGAAAAATATTAATTGTCAGAGATCTGAGCAGAAGGTAGTCATTACTACAAAATTGAAAAATTTTTCCAGGCACAGTTACTTGGTAGCCTGACTCTATTACTGATTTTCAGGAAGCAATTCAGATTTATGGGAAAACATTTAAAGTTTAAAACCAAATATTCCGAAATCATATATTCATAAATGAACACTTTTTTCCACTTAAAATCCAACAGTATACTTGTCACCCCATTACTTTTGTTCTCTTGTCCAAATGATTAAAATAGTAAAAAAAAAAAAAAAATAGCCCATTTAAAAACACACACACACACACACACACACACACAACTGACAAGGTCATGGGCACTGCATACTGGCTCCAAGTATTGCTATCTTCTGAATATTAAAAAATTCTCTTTCACTACTGTCTAATTTCTATGTTAACGATCATAACTGAAATATCATAAAAAATGCTTTTAACAATAATTTTTCTCTCTAAACTATAATTTCTAAATTTACTTTATAGAGTACTCTTACCAGCAGCAACCAAACACTACCACACTTGACAAGCATTAAAATCTAACTACCATTTTGCTCAGTACAGAGATTAAAGAACACGATATGTTACTGATTACAGAGAGCTTCCTATTCGGTCCCCAAGCCATTTTTAAGTGGTCTATTTTAAAATGAGAACAGATGAAGACACAGAGAGGAAAGCCTTTCTAATAATCATGAACTCTCGGCAATTATTTTCACTTTAGCGGCAAGCCCTAAGTTCAAATACATACACAACAAACCAGTGAAACTTACTTGACAGTGACTCGATTTGATAAATCCTGCAGATCCCCAGGATGGAAAAGCTGGGCTTCTTTCAATCCAATCTGTTCACAAGCTTTCAAAAAAACGTTTATATTATCCTGTGAAAAGAATTGGAAAGTGGCTGCTTAGCTGAGCTTGCTCTCAAATAAAGGTTTAAAAAATTTATAATTTAACTTCCCAGATTCAAAGTCCAATTACAGTCAGCAAAAGAGGCAGCAGCAAGACCAATGCATACGTATATTTAAAAAAAAAAAAATACGTGGGCACATAGAGCCTCTCAGTCTTCCAGAGCGTAAATGGTAGTGCCCAAGCATACGCTGTTTCTGTGATCTTTGTGACTGGCACGTTAAACATTACCTGCTACAGGACAAGAGCCTGGCCACTGAGCAGTAATCTACACTTTGATGTCAGCTCCGCTCTGCAAACAAACGCCCTCTTCCTAGCTTCGCACGACAAGCTTCACCTCTCCTCTTTAAAAATAACTCCAGCTACTGACATTCACCCACCCAGAAAACTGTTGGCAGGAAAGAAACAAGGGGAGGAACATTCTGTTTCTATGATTACAAATTACAGAACGACTCAGTGGAATACCACACCTGGAATCTGGGCTTGGTTGCTGAGCCAGCTCATGACGGACAGGGAAACCACACTAAAAGACCAAGGAGAAGCCTGGTCCTCATTGGCTAAGCCACACTAGTGAGGAGTGACAGAGAACTCACTCCCTGCACCTGTCTCAAAAACCGTCTCCAAAAACTGAAAGCCTTCTCCTCTCAGCTCCAAAGCCGTCTCATATCTAATTTCAAAACCCCAATCCTCCATTCACAATCCAGAGCTTTCCAATAATGGAAACAAGGACTCTACAAACAAGGACTGCATACAATGTACACTATTTTACAATTCATGCTATTTTAACCACACACATTTGGTACCAGAATTAGCTTAGGCTTCATCTGTACTACTCTTAAAAAAGGAAGCATTTTATGGAGCTGAGCTTGGGGCGATCCTACGAGGGCTCTTTATCTTCTGGGGACAGGAAAGCCCTCTCTGCATGCCACAACATGCTCATCCACACAGGCATGCTGGCCACACCACCTTTGCGATGTGAGCCTCCCTGCAACTCCACCTCCCTCCCCAGCAGCCGACTTTCCTAGATCATAACACATCCCGCCATTTGGAGAAGGTACTTACTCTTTCCCAAGTAGGGCGGCTCCTTCCCCACCCCCTCCAGGAAGAGAAGCCAGGTGGTTTGGCAAAGGGAGAAGGAATGAACAGAGAAAGAAGGGGTGAGAGGGAAAAATGAAAATTTAGCAGCTGGTTTCCTGGAGAGAGAGGCACTTAGAGAAAGTGCAAGAGAAGGTGTGACAAGAGAAAAGCAACACTGCGAGGGAAGGAAGGGCATTTTTTAAAATCACTATTTAAAGGGGTGGGAGGTTGCTCCTGGTCACTATTAGGAAAAAGCCATGTGACCCACCTTGTTAGAATCAGAAATCCATGAGTCATTTTAAATAGAATGGTCCCAAAGTTTAAAGAAGTCAACATTGAGCAGCTCAGTGAGAGGCATTTAATATAAATATCATTTGACTTTATGTAAAAAGAAAGAAATGAAAGAAAGAAAGAAAGAAAGAAAGAAAGAAAATAAAAGAAAGAAAAAGAAAAGAAAAGAAAAATAATTTATTGGCAAGATCCCAGGATGAACAAAAAGTTCATTTTATTTTTAAGGTCACAATTTCTCAAAACTACCACATGTATGGACAGATGATGTAAGTGAATGGTTCTAAATCTGGCCTTTGGAGGAGCCGACAAATACAAATGGTTTGCTATTCCAATATTCCAAACTCTACAGATGGCAAATTGCATATCCAAAATGGAAAACTAAACTAGTAGAAGTCTTTCAACCAACTCAATTTGGCTTTGAAAGCTTAAAGTATTATAAAAGATCAGACTAGAGGCATAACTCAGGGTAGAGCATGTGCCTCATATGTTGAAGCCCTCTGTTGAATCTCAAGTGTCATTAAAAAAATTAACTATTACAAAATACTAAAACAAAGTCAAACTCAAAATAATAACTTGGAGTTTAAAACTTATGGAACTGAGAATCAAAACAAATCTTAGACTTTATAAAACATAACATTCATCTGGCTAACAAAATGTATAGGTTCAAAAAGACAAGGGTACACATTCCTCAACACCTATCTAAGTATTTGGAGAGAAACTTAAAAACTAAAGTGACTGTACTTAATAAGAGACAAAGTTCAAGAAAAAATAAATAAGGAAGGCCTTTATCATAACCAAAAAGTAGAGTATCTTCTAAATAGTTCAATGATGCTCAATTTTAAAGCAGAAAAACATTGCAAATAAAGTCACATATGATCTGTGCAGCAGGAACAGGTTATACTGAGTTCAAAATTGTAATCTCTACCATGCTTAGTAGACTTAGCTCATTATAAACTTACCTTTTGCAGTTTTAACAGATTCAGGCAGAGGTTTGCCTCAACGAATGTACAAAATTATGAAACAAAATTTTCATGTTTCCTAAAACATCAATAAGCGCCATGCAGCTTGATTCAGTAAAAGAATGTAGTCCTTGATGAGTAGTACCATTTTCATTGGAAACAACCAGAAATAAAAATAAAAGGGAAACTGAAACATATCTAATTGGACTAGAAGCCATAGTATTGAGTTAGCTATGCCACCAACCAATTGTGTAGCTTTCTGGCTCCATTTTCCTCATTTGTATAAGAAGCAATGTATTGATTGGTAGCCTGTCACCAAGGGCAAACTCCTCTCTGCAAACAGAGGGAGGCCCAAGCATGACAGTCACCTTCCTGTTACGGAAAGCAATGCCTGACACCTACAACTTAAAGGAAGAGACATTCATTTGGGCTCGCAGTTTCAGTCCATGATTAGCTGTCTCCAAGGCAGAACTGACCTGTTCCGCACATGGTGGCCAGGGAGCAGAACGAGGAAGGAAGAGCCAGGCACAAAGATATGCCTTCCAGGAAACACTGCCACCTGGCCCGTCCATCCAACAGGCCCCAGATCCTAGCAGCATGTGAAGTCATGGATTAACCCTCCTGTTAGTAGGGTGCCCCCACGACCTAACCACCTTCCAAAGACAGAGACTTTTCTGGATTCCTCATCCTGTTTTAGTTGTTAGTAAGCACTGCAGTTTATTATTTGTTAACTGAGTGGAGAGAGTGTTAAAAAGACTATGAAAATCTTAAGTCATCTACTTTTTTGGTTTATGTTTTATCTACCGGTTTTATAGTCATAAACACTTAAAATAAAAAGGGGCTATTAGATACTTTTAGGGATTGTCATCTTTTGGTTTCATTTTGACAAGCCACTTTTGATCCTGAAAATACTGATTACACATATTTAACACTGGCTTTTGACTAGAAGTATGGCATGAAGTTGGGCTGTCAAATATTTATGGTGATTGGTATTCTGGGTTAAAAGTAAAATGCCCCCCCCCCCCCAGCACCCAATAAAAGTTGTATTTTCTACACACACAATTCTCTCAAAGGTATTATAGGTCTTTTGTGAATCTTCCTGGGTCTCATTCCATTAGACAAAAGACACATCCATGAATCTCAAGAGAAGCCCTGCTCTGCCTGAAGCTCCTGAGATGCTCGATTACTTGGCTGGGCAGATCTTCAGGCATCACCTTGGATCTTTCTAGGAACTTAAGGGATTTTGCAACCACACCTCAATTTCATCTTTAGACTTTGTTTTCCTGCCAATGCTTGGAATTTGATCTATACCTGAAACCTATTTCCCAATTCTAGCAACACTTACTGACTAATAAAGCTGGCAGTCGTCAATACCAGCAATTCCTGTGGCACTCATGCTCATCAGTCTATCCTTTCATTTATCTCTCATGTTTGCTATAATCAGTGGGAAAGATACAGACAGGACTTCAATACATCAGATGTCTCCTTACTAGAAAAGTGAAATCTCTACTAGTTCACCTATGTAATTGCATATAATTCACAGGGAGTGATAGGAGAAGGCAAGAATCATTAGGAGGCTGGCTGTCTACAATACTTTTACAACAGACAGAATAGTCATTAACATAGAATAGAAAAACAGAGACACATTACATTTTAGATACTCATGTCAGGATGTCTAGTTAGCAGTAAATTATGTTTGGATCCCATGAGAAATATCTGTTCTTCAAATATAATTTGGGCATTCAAACACACATTGGTAGTTGTTGAAATTAATGTTGTAGATGAGCTCTCTCAGAAAAGCAAAGGGAATTTAAAATTTTACAATTAACTATAATATTTAAGGGGCAGTTAAAGAAAGACAAGAAATAAACATACATAGTATACAGTGAAATGAGAAGAAAAGACAAGCATGTGGAGAAGACAAAGTTTCAACATGAAAAAGTCAGGCCAAGCACAGCTATATGGGAGGCGGGAGGTCACAAGTTTGAGCCCAACTGGGCAACTTAACAACTAAGCTAGACCCTATCTCAAAACAAAAAGAAAAATAACTAAGGTTGGGGATATGGTTCAGTGTGAAGGCTCTGAACTGGTTCAATCTCCAGTACAGCTAATACAAGAGGAGGAGGAGCAGGAGGAGGGGCTGGTGGTACAACGTCAGGTATTCCACAGAAGCTACAGAGAGGATCAAAATTACTCAAAGCTCCCAACAATCTAGCGGAATATCCTTAGAGATTATATAAACTCCACAGGGCTGAAAAAAAAAAAAGTGAGTCACAGTGAAGATTGGACACCGGAAAGAGATCAAATCTACTCAAAATCTTGCCCTGAAAGCCTCTTACTCGGCTCCCATCACTCATTTTCTTGCCCTTTGGAAGTAGCTGGGAAGAAAGTCAGGGCCCCAAATTTGAACTAGCCATAGGTATTTTAGCTCTTACAAGTCATGTAAGGGCTCTTTTTTGTGATTTTACTGTTTCCCTCCTCGGCCCATACCCTCGAATATTCATGCCAATGGACTCCTCATTAAAAGCTGTATTTTCCCTAAACATAAGTCTTGAAAAACTGAAAAGATTCTCACACAAGCACATGGACATGTACCTTGCGCACACTGCTCCTGGAAGTCAAAATGGAGCAAAAGCACAAATGCCCATCACCAGGTGAACAGACTGCAGTGTTGCACAGGCTATGCTCACTCGCTGCAAGGCCTGCGACACTGAATCATGCTGTAATGTGGATGACCTCCCAAAACATCGTGCTAAGTAAAAGAAATACACAAAGGTCACCTATTCAACTTATACCAAATACCCAAAGAGACTAAGTCCCTAGAGGCAAAACGCAAGTCGGTGTCTGCCAGGAGCTTGAGGGATGAAGAAAGGAGGAAAACCTACATAATGTCAATAGGCTTTAAAGTATTATGAATGTCTAGGGTCAGTAATGGTATGACCACTGAATTACTCACTTTAAAAGAAAAAATTTCTTATTAAGTGAATTTCACCTTAGCAAAATATTTCTAAAAGGTACCCTTTCCAACGTTTTTAAAGATATAAGTACTCTTTTAAATAGTTTTGTTGGTAGATGGTCTAATTTTTATAAATGTGTTCATTAAAGTACACTACAGTGCTAGAGGAGCAGCTCAGAAATAGGGCAGTGGCCTAGTGTATGTGAGGCCCTGAAGTTCAGGCCCAGTACCACCCAAAAAGAGAAAGAAGAAAAAGAAGAAAGAAAAGTATACCATACCACTTGTGCTCTTAACCAGTCATTTTTACATTAAAGATAAAAATGAAATCTTTAATGATAAAATTTCAAGCATGATGGTTCCAAACAGGTAAAGAAAATACTTCACATCATAGAACTTTAATGTAATAATAAATATGGTCACACTCACTTATAAGAATGAACTACTTAAACTCATTTCTACAAAAGATTCCTGAGTGTACAAGGTCAAGAAATGTTATGAGCCAGATGTGGTGGCACATGCTTATTATACCAGCACTCTGGAAGACACAGGCAGGAGGATGGCAAGTTCAAACACAGCCTGGGTAACTTGTGAGATCTTGTCTCAAATCAGAAAATAAAATGGACTGGAGATATAGCTCATTGAGAAAGCCTTGGACTCAATTTTTCTACTGGAACAGGAAAAATGAACTGCCATAAATTGAACTGAGTTCTTTACACAGAGACTAGGCTAATAAGAATATTCATTACAAAAAAACTAAGTAAGATCAAAATCTGAAGTAATTCTGACAATAAGTGAGACCATGCTCAAAGGTATCACCCAAGGGCCTTGTAAAGCTTAAATCCAACTCCAAGAAAAATATTAACTTGAACCAAAAATTCTTCTCAGGGCTGAAGGAATGGCTCAGTGGTTAAAGCACTTGCCTAGAAAGCAATAAGTCAAGTGCTAAGTACCAGAGTTCCCCAGCACCACATAAGCCAGGCATGGTGGTGCACACCTGTAATCCCAGCACTCAGGAGGCCAAGTCAGGAGAATTGCTGTGAATCCAAGGCCAACCTGGGCTGTAGAGCGAGACCCTATCTCAAAAAAATTCTTCTCTTGATTACTTGAGCCTGGAATCCCAGAAAGGGCTTATACCTACTTCAAACAAGGTATTTTCTATTAAAAAGAAAGAGAAAAAAGTTAGTTATTCCTGTGAAATAGAGTACATGATAATATAGATGAATTTAACCTGAGGCCATGAGACTTTCATCATGATGATGTGGCACCAAACACCCTGCCTCCTCTAGTTCTGGCAGGGACTGTGCCAAAACTGCCAGCAGGTGTGTGTTTCAAGAGGCAGCAACCACGTAGATGTGAATCCTAGCCGAGGCCTTACCTGGAACAAAGGCCGGCAGATGTCAGTCCTACTCAGCACCTCAAAATGCAAGAAGGGGCCACACCAGTCCTCCCTCAGGCAACCTGCGGTGCCCAACAGACCAAGAACAGCAGACCCAGCTTTGTGCTGCGCACAGCAGGCTCCAGCAGCACTGGCCTCCCTGGGCAACTGTTAGAAATGCAGAATCTGAAGTGCCACTCCAGCAGCCCAGCCGGCTGAAGCACAGTCTGCTCTGGAAAAACAGACCTCCCAGGTGACTTGAGTGTTGGGGGTCAAGGTTTATGACAAATAATGTGAGAAAAATATCAAATAGGGCATATAACAGTGTTTCCTTTTGGTGTACATGAGTCACCTAGGGATTATAGATCTCACAATTAGACCATCCCCGAACACACTTAGATTCCATGCATCAACAACTATCAGTCACCATTTCTCTAAAGTAACTCCTAAGTCAGACAGGGACCAAAATATACCCAAATTTGCATTTTAATTATTCAGTTTCTATTAAGCAGTTCAGCGACAATTTAACCAGCTGGTACTGTTTTTCTTTTTCTCTTAATTTATTGTTTTGAAAAATTCATGCCCTATCTTCTGGCTTAGATAATAATAAACACAATCTGTCATCTCACAGATCTACATTTTATGACCATAATGTATAAGTAAATACTCATTAGAAATCCAGCTTTTCTAGTTGTCAACTTTAACAGCTATTTGTGAGGAAAATAAGCAGCTCCTCTCATCCATTAAAAAAAGAGGGGAGGGGGTGCTTTCCATGGTTATCTATTTCTCCACCAAAAAAGAAATGTTCATTTGCCAATCAGCAAAGAAGTCGAGGACAAGAGAAGTGGTGAAGTTTTGTAACACATGAAAATAGGAATGGGGACAAACCAGAAAGGCTCAAAGGAAGTGTCAGGTGGCAGCAAGGGCCCGGGGGAAGACGTGTGGTGAGGATGCCAGCAGCATGGTGGCTGACATTCTGCCAGCACTGCTTGGCAGTGCGGGAGCCACACCGCCACACCAAGCAAGGCAGAGCTGGGAGTGGGCAAGTCGGGGCAGCAGGAGCCCAGGGACACAGGGCTGCACTCTCTGGTAGAAGCTATTGAAATGTTTAATTAACTTGGGTTACAATTAGCTAAGCAGAAGCAATAACAGGTTTTGTCACTTCTCAGCATGAACTAAGTAACAGTTCTGCAGATTATTCAAATTAAACCTTACATCAAAAGTGAATTTTAAAATTTACCTACTCTATTTTGAAAAAGTGCTGATATCGATGCTTAAGAAGTTCTAGCCTCAAATTATGCATGTTCTGTGCTCCAAAGTAAAACAAGTAACTGATTTAAGAAGCACGTCATTAATGATGCTAAGACAGACTTTATGATGCAATAGAACTTACTTACGTGAGCAAAATGCCATGACAAACCTATAGAGCCAGATGAAAACTGGAGCTCATTGTGCACAAACACCCTCCTCCCTCCACTGTGAGTCCTCTTGTACAGATAGTGTGCCAGGATCATCAGCTCATGTTTAAACTTTCCAACCCAAGGGACTTGCCAGTTTATGATGGTGATTTAATCCCATGTCACAAAAGTCCAAAGACTCCCTGGCTGATGAATGCATGCTAAATCTACCTCCTGATACTTCCTGGATCTTTTCTCTCACACATTTGAACCCCTATTTATTTGCACAGCTCTCCTGCCTCAATATACCCTGACACTCCCATCTTTTGCTTAAAGGTCCCTCGTTTCTTCAACATCCTTTGTTCTTCACATAGCATTTTTCCATTCTTCTATCATCCCCGCTGGCCCTTCAACTGAATGGGCTAGTTTTGCCAGGTTACTATTTCTTGAGTTCTGAGGCACTTTACCCAAATCATTTTATTCAAAAACTTGGTAAAGCTTCATTGTTTCCATTTTACACTTAGAGAAAATGTGGCCAAAGAGGTAACGTGACTGGCTGCCCAAGGTCACATATGAACTTGTGGGACTGTGATTCAAATATAGCACTGTAATGATAAGAAGATGCAGTCGGCTACAGAAGCATCTGAATTGAAAAATATGTGATCTTGTCAGGAAGGTAGCATTGAATAAAGGCTTAAAATGCAAATTTAGAGGTGTATTAAAGCACTTCTGACTCATGAGACCCTTTTCTTTCATCTAAAATACAACCAAAATCTATTCTTAATAAATGTCCTTTTGGAATTTCAGCCCATATATATCATTTTTAATCACAGAGTTTGATATCCAGTGTACTCACTATACCTTATTGCTAGAATGCCTATACAGTGAATGCTTTGAATGTTTTCATCTCATCTTTTTTCTTTTTTTTAGAACAAACAGGACAAGAATAAAACCCTTAGGCAAACTGCCAGAATCCTCACTTGAAGCTTACATGAATTTAAACATTTTGGCTCATTAAATTTGGACACTTTCTCCCAGTTCTTTAAGATTTCACCAATAAACACTATCAGGTTCACTTTTCTTCAGCTTGACTACACCAAGCCCAACTTAGCAAGAATTAAGACAGATGTGTAAAAAGAGAAGATTAGTAATTTATTAAATGAATAAATATTTATAAATAAGAGGGGGATAATGTCAGAACACAACAAGAGACCAAGGACAACAGAGAGTCCCATCCTCTCTGCAGGACACCCATGCACTGGATGCCATGGGAGAATGTAAGCTACTCATCAAGAGAAGCCAAAGGGACATAGTAGCAAAAAGGTCAGAGCAGGCAAATGATGGCTTAATTTGTTGTTGTGTTTGTGGTACCAAGGATTAAACCTAGGGCTTTCATACTGAGCTATATCCATAGATCTTTGGTTACATATATTTTTTGAGACACAATCTTGCTATGTTGCCCAGGATAGCCTCAAACCTATAATCCTCCTACCTCAGCTTCTTAGGCCAAATCCTACCTGAAATTTTAAAAACGAATAAAAACAGCACACGCCAAACAAAATCCACAGTCAGGCCATTTCATCCTCTCTAATGATCCTCTGTACTCCCCAGGGGAACCTGCTCAGGAACCTGTTCCTGTAGACCATTTCGTTTTTAGTGAACAAGGCTAGATATCTAGTTATGACCTTGCTTCTTGGTTAAAAATCACAAATTGTCCCTATAATCATCTCTTCCCACATTACCACCAGTTAAAGACATCTAAAAGCCACGTTGCTAACTTTTGTGGAGGGGAAGATACTTTCATAAATTGCTTCTTCCTTCACAAATTTTCTCTTGATTCTCCCCTTGCTCTTTCCAATAACATTCCTTCATCATATATTATTTCAATAAACTACCAAAATAAAACCACTCAATCCATTAGCAACTACTCTACATTCTCTACAAAAACATTTGGAAAATCCAACTACTTCTCATCAATTCCTGCTGTCATCAACCTTTCTTGCCTAGACTACAGCAGTCATGTACAAAAAATATAAAAGACAAAGGAACCAATGTATAGAGAAAGAGATTTTTGTAAGAAACTATGGAGGCTAAGAAGTCCCAAAATGTGAGGTAGCAAGCAACAGACCTAGGAAAGCTGATGTTGTAGTGTCATTGCAAGTCTGAGTGCTAAGAACCAGAAGACTTGATGTATGGTTTGAGCTCCAGTCTGACACACAAAAGCCGATTTTTAAAATTCAAGTCCAAAAGTAGGAAATAACTAACATCTTAGCTCAAGCAAAAAGAAGACAACTTCCCTCTTCATAGCAGAAGAGTCGGCCTTTTTGTACTATTCAGGCCTTCAACTGGTTGGATGAGGCCTACCCACATTAGCAAGAGCAATCCGCTTTACTTATTCTACTAACTCAAATATCAATCTCCTCTAAAAAACCCCTCACATACACATTATATGTCAAACTGACACACAAAATTAACCATCATAATAACTGAAATAATTCCCCAAGTGGTTTTCCTTGTTTCTCTTCATGATTTCCTTCAGTCTATTCTCCCAAAAGCACAGCAGTCACTCTTAACAGTTCCATCCAGCTATAACTCATATAACACAAAACTCACCTAGTCAAAGTATACAATTTTGTTTTCAAATGTATGCACAGATGTGTGCATCCATTCACCAAAGGCATCCAATAACCTTCCAGCAACCATGTAAATTCTTCTCAAAGCACCCTGATAGCTCATCCTCATATTTTCAATAAAATAAATCTTACACAGACGCCCTTGCCTACCTCTATGTCTCAGACCACAGTTCTCCCTGCTGATCCCTCCCTCCTCTGTCCCTTCAGGATGGAAAATCCCCACCTGCCTCTCACCTACCCACCCACTAACCCACTCACCCAGGCTCATTTTCCTCTCACACCTTATTTAAATCCTGATCAAATGTCAGTTCAGACATGAGATGTGTCTTAGCACCTCCTCTAAAATGCCTCTCAAATGTACACAGTCACTCTTTATCCATTTCTGTTTATTCTCTTAGCATAATTATTGGCGATTCATGAGGTATTATTGGCGCCCAGGAAGATATGCCTGCTTCCTTGGTTGTGCTCTCGCCTCTGCACAGCATGCCAGCTCCACAAGGGAAGAATCTTCTCTAATTTTCAGCGTGTTCTAAGTGCCTAGAACCTGCCTGACATATGCTAGGCCTTCACTAAATATTTCTTGGGAGAAGAGTGTCTTGGGCCTATGACACAGCAAGTGACGAGTGCTCGCATATTAGTCAGTCCTACATCTTGGATTCCACTTCTTGTATCAGTCCCACTTACTCCCAAGTTTGAAATTTCTATATAATTAAATTCTATATCATTAAATTCCTTTCAAAAGACAACCTGCATTTATTTGAATGGAACTGTCATGTGTGACATAACCCAATTCAAACACTGAATCAATTTAATCAATTTTTAACTCTACAAGTTAATTATAGCATTGTTTTAGCAATTTCTAATTTATTGATGTTTAAAAAAAAAAAGGCTGTCCTAAAGGCTGAAACTTGGTACATACATGCTGATCTCAGATGTGAAAACAAGCAGGTTTGGGAACTCTAGGGACGTGCCCTTAAACTTATGCCAGCACTGTCATTAAGAGATTATGGTTAGAAACAAAACAGGAGTTTCCTGCTTTATAGCACTACGTCACCATGAGATTATCAGAAACAACTTCAGCACTGACACTGAGATTTTAAGTTTCCACTTTTGGAGATACTTAGCTCTAACTACTAGGAGAAGGAGCAAAGCAGGGAGACAAGAGACTTGATCTCCTGAGGATATTTTAAACATAAACCCACCACTACTCACTTACTTACATACCCTTGATATGAAGGAATTAAGGCATTCAGACATCTAATATCTAATATTTGCTACCTTGTATCTCTACAAGTTAATTATAGTGTTGCTTGAGCATTCTAACTCATGAATGCTTCAAAAAAATTGACCTCAGTTCTGAAACTAGGAATATAAATGTCGATCCCAGATTTGAAAATGATCAGGTTTCCATAGCCATTGCACCATCCTCACCCCATTTGCCAGATTTAATATTGGATAATCTTAAACTATTTCAAAATACATGTGATGATCCATCCACAGTAATTGGTTCTGTGTGAGATATAAAGCATGATCTATCTTTATTTAAAAGAAAAAGCTCTTTGTGGGCTGGAGGAATAGCACAGTGGTTAAAGCACTTGCCAAGCAAGCGCAAAGCCCTAGGTTCAACTCCCCAGTGCCACATAAACTGGGCATGGTAGAGCGCACCAGTAATCCTAGCACTCAGGAGGCTGAGGTAGGAGGATTGCCTTGAGTTCAAGGCCAGCCTGGACATAGTGAGCTCAGGACCAGCCTGGACTATGGAGTAAAATCCTCCAATAACAACAACAACAACAACAAATCTGTTTTTTTTTCTTTAAAAAATGAGATTAACAAGTTAATAAGGTAAGAAAAGTTTAAATTTTTGAGTCAAAGTTACACAACTGGTGGACGGAGTTTTTGTTTCTTTTGGGGAAAAATGTCTTCAGTATAGAGAGATCTGTTTCTATTACGTTAGTTACAGTAATAATAAAAACTTTTACCAATTTTATTCAAATTTGTTGATGTCTTCGAACATTTACTGTCTCTATTTTAAAATATAGGAAGGAAAGATAGACTTTCACAACAGAAAACATGATAACGAAAGCAGAGGTAAGCAAAGTAAGAAGCTTATGGGAGCGGCCGTCAATGAGAGGCACCTGGTGGTCAGAGTCAGCTCAGTAAGAATGTTGCTCTTACTGGCTCAGCAACCAAGCAAGCAAGGGTGAATGAATGAAGAGAAATTAATCGGTGTAAGACTCGCCCAAAATTTCTATGCAGAAGACCTCAGACTAATCAACACAACCATCAATAAATGCCAAAAGAGAGAATAGGCACTATTAAAATAATCTTCACTGGTTACTCTAAAGTGATTATTCTGAACCAGTTCCACACACCATCTTTTCTTGTCTTCCCATGCTACCAATGTTTCATAGTTTTCAACACCCAAATACATTCTCAAATATATCTTGCTTACCATCATGAGAGCTACACCCTCTGAGACACGTGCTGGGTCTAACCCAGCACAGAACAACGGCAGCCGCACTGCTCTTCCAAGTAAGCATGCTTGGTCTGCTCGTTCCTGGAACACATCCAGGTCACATTCAAAGTCCCAGAAGTAAATTTTCTCTTCAACCATACAAAACTCATTCCTGCCTCCTAACCAGAAAAGAATAATCCTTGAGTGAAAAATAGCAGTTATATTAATACTTCTTACATTCATTCAACCTAGATAAGAGGGAAACAAAATTATGCTTACCCCTCCCCCAAAAAATATTCTGCATTTGGGTCTCACACTTTGGTTTTATTTGTGGAAAGTATCCAGAAGCCCCTGTGTCCAAAAATTTCATTTATATATAAAGCCTATTTATGTAAACTAAATCGCTCCTCCTAGAAAGATCTTATCAAATCTATATTAATTTTATCCCTTAAATAACAATATCTTTTGACTCAATACACTATTAGAATGCACACACACACAAACACACATGAATATGTACAGGTAAACATAAAGGTTTTTTGCCTAAGCAAATCTGAGAACAATAAAATATTAGGTCAGCCGCCTATTCATGACAAATATGCAATTACGGAATTCATATAGGCAACTTATATATAGTGTATATTTCAAAGGAAAAGAATAAAACATTTTAATTCCTTTGCCCCTAGACCTTTTCCAAACATATTCCTGTCAAGATTTTGATGAGCCTGATGTGCCTCCTGCCAACCTAGAAATTCCGGTATCACTAGCTCTAATTATACTCAGCTCAGTTAACCTCTGTAAACACAGGAATGGCCAAACAGAATTTTTTCAATGTATTGTAAACATTGTAAATATTCCAAAAATAATCACTTTGTCTCTACATTACAATCATTAGCTTTCTGAAGTTTTAGTGTGTGGTATATACTTTCCTGAGTCTTATCACAGCATTGTTATTTTAGGATTTCTAATATTTTTAAATATTTCCACTAATTATATAAATATCGTATTACAATTTATTTCCAAAGACACAGCCCATGTTACTATTGTTCTCTTCAGCATGATAACCCACTAGAATAACTATATAAAAACAGTGAGGGATATTCTTACCTATTTTCTACAATAATCGCAAATAAAAGAATCCATGATCACTTTTTTCCATTTAAAAGACAAATTAAATTTTGAAATGAGAACATTCAAAATCCCCTCTGTGCAAAAGAATACCAGAACTATATCAAATTATACCCCACAAACACATACAATTATCTGTCAATTAAAATAAAATAAAACTAAAAAAAATCAAGTTCTGAAGACAATTTATTACTTACCAAACCTGCTATTGGTGTGGACAGTCTATTGATCTTCTTAATGATACCAGGTTTAAGCTTATTAATCAAACTGAAAGAAAATAAATAACATATGGGAATTACAAGACTACGAATGAGAGGTCAGTGTTCTTTCAAACATTTTTAAAACCACATACACCACTGTCTGATCCCCCAGGCTATTATACCAAATCAACAGCCCATCAGAAAGCAAGAAGCAAACAAAAAAGTCACTAAATAACTGGGCTGCATATGGAAAGGTGGCCCTCCGTGAGCCCTAGGAACACTTCTGCCTCCAAACTCAAGGCCCTAAAATGGCTTCACATTTATTATTGGTTCTATTCATGGCCAGTATAAAAATCTCTTCATTGTAATTTAGTTCACTTGGTCCTAGGGATAATTTTTCTTAATATTTTTCTCCTTATTTTAAAAGATAGCTTCAGAACACCATTATTTCAACCCATTCACAAGATTATAGGAGAACTCATTCAAATAGTTAACTAGTTCTTACTTATAATTCATTCTAGGCCTGATTGCTTTGTTACCTATCACAGAATCACCGAGTCTAAATTAAAATGCCAAAACTCCCCCAGATTACCTCAGAATCTAATATTGAATTAGTTTGTTAATATGACAGATACTGCAAAGATACCTACATCTCTATAATTCTAAACTCAGCTTTAACAACCAGGCCTAGAAAATAACTTTGGCTCTAAATAAAGATTATAATTTAATTTTTGTTGTTAAATGATGCAGTGCCAAGACATGCAGTAATGCAATACTCTAATAATGTTTTTCTATTAATGTAAGCTTGGATCATTAACCACTGTCATAAAACAGTATCTTGAAACAATGATTTTTCTACTCAATAATTCATCAGCAAAATAATTCTTTATTCTGTGACAAAGCTTGAAAGAGAAAGTAAGTAAAAAAAAAACATAGAATATTCTACATTACTGGTCTTCTCTTCATAATGGGTTACAGAGGGAAAAAAAAAAAAAACCCAAAGCTTAGGGAATGTCACTCCCTCAACATTCCAGAGATTTATACATACACTTGAATGTGCTAAGAATAAAAAAGCCAAGTCTCAATAGCCTTTAGAATGTTGTTCTACAGGATTCAAAATTTCAAAGCAGTGGCTGCTGAAGATTTAGTCTGGTAAACAGATGTTTTTCTGTTTTCACAGCTGGTTCACCCACAGATCTTTATATACCTTAATACAGATAACAAAGCCATCCCTTCCCCTCTTTGTTTCCATGGTGTCCAGAATTAAACATGGGACTCTGTGCATGCCAGATAAATGCTCTATCACTGAGCCATCTTCAGCACCACGTCCTTTCCTACAACTGTTACTCTATGACTCCTAATTTCTAATTTGTGCTCCGAAAGCCTGTAAGAAAGAAAGCTTTCTCCTCTAGGTCCCCAATATTTTCTTTAATCACTAGGTGAGAAATCAGAAAAGAACTGAGCAAGTTTGTTTTAAAAATGATGATTCTAAATTAACTCTTTTAGTTGTTCCCTACTAAGTGAGTATTTCTGTAGTTTTATTACTGGTGGCATTCTTGCAACGCACAGAACGACTGAATTATTACTTAATAGGAACATAGTATTAATCAATTATTAATCAATTATGCAGCTGCTGACCACTGTGTTGGCAGTGAATTTCTTACAATAAGTTTTTTTTTAAATGTAAACTTGCATTGATATAAATTAGAGACTAACACAGGCCAGAGCAATATAGAATATACCAGGAAGGTCTGCCAATAGTTATCACTTTAGAGAAACCATGTCATAAATTCCTGCCCCGCCTATCTGAGTCATTGGTGACTATGACCAGGTCATTTAGTTTACCTGATTGTATCACTTATCATTTTTTATATGCCAGGGTTAGTCATTTCAAAAGTATTTTTAAGGCCGGGGATATAAGTCAGTGGTAGAGCTCTTGCCTAAGGTGCACAATGCCCTGGTTTCAACCCTTCCTACTACAAAGAAAAGGTGGGGTTTTTAGATTAAGTATAGGTGCTAAAATAAATAATAAAATTTACATTCACTTAGAAAGTAAGGGAAAACACAAGGCAAAGGTCAAGAATATAGTATAGATAAATCATGTCTCCCAGCAATAAGTTACTTGATTCCTCCCTCCTGCGAGAGCTTTACCAAACCTAGTACTCAGAAGCAACACACACACAATGGCTTGGTTTTCCGTCTCCACTCCTGACCTTTCCCTCGTGTTCACACACGGAAATAACCACAAGGAAAAAACAGCACTCAGAACAATTCAGAAGCCACCCTCAAAGAAACTGAGTCACTAGAGGAAAGGGCTGTTTTAATTGCTACAATGGTCATCTTTGCTAGACACTGGAATAGGGGAAAAAGGAATAAATGGTTTTGGTACATACTGACCATTCAATCAAATTTTGAATTAAGAAGATTGTTTTCACATGCAATTAAAGAAAACATTTTGTAGGTTTATGTAACAATGAACAGTAAATTTTGGTAAAACTGAAGTATACCTAAAGGAATGGGATAGAATCTCAAGTCAAATCAAATACAATTCCATCTAATGAGATACTCTATTTTACAAAGAAACCTGTCTGCCACAGTGTTTTCCAGTTATACATGAGGAATTTATAGAAATGACACTGATTTGAGATCACTAGTTGCATTCTAGAATCGGGCAGGATTGGGGGGTGTAGGCAGTGGCAGAGTATGTGGTATCAATAATTGACCATGCCCCCTTCTGCAATCAGACCTTTCCCTGCATGTCTGCCATCCACCCCGAGGTAGCAGACGTGAGAAACCCTGCTCCTTCTGCTTTCTGCACGTATCTTCTGAGTAGGAAGGGTGAAATTTATGGAGGGTGGGGATCAAAGGCATCGGAAGAATCTCTCCAGACAGGGCCTCATGGTTAGCTGCTGAAGTAGCCGCATGTTTTCGTCCTATAATCTCTGAGACTCGCCTTTGATGTCCTCTGCAATGCACAAGTGCCACTTTAGAAGGGGTGGTTTACTGCCGGCAGCTGCCTAAGGGTCCCTTTTCCACGTTTAATTTCTTGTTGCTGGAACTGAGGAGCCCTCGCTCTTTCCAGATTGGACTATAACCATAAATCACCAAGAAGGTATGTGTGGAGTCTGTATATGAAGTTAACATTTTTCCTTTTTTATTTTTTTTAATTTCAGTGCCCAAGTCAGGGCTATTATCTCAGCTGAAGTCCAAAGGGCTGGCCTTTTGTCTCAATGGTCTCAGAGTGAGACCATAGCCTAACCAGTACAACGTTGACCATAGACTACCAAGTTGCTCCCATCTATAAGTCATATCTTCTCAGGATCTGGAAAGGGCTCACTCTGAAGTATACCTGATATACCAGTTCAGAGCAGTTGTGTATTAAAGCTCTTGTGATACTGGTACCAAAGTGGCTGGGTTCATAATCTGACAGTGCTTTAAAGTCACAGAGACTCCAGTAGCGTAGCCTGTTACTGTAGCATTTGCCACTTGCTAACCAGTGATGACCCTTCATTTTCAGAACATTAGGAATCTGGTGTGGGATTCAAGATGTCAGTGGCTGACACCTGCTTAGGTTTTTTGTTTTTTTGGTACTTTAATTAACAGACAAGTGGTAGGAACTTTTTTCAAACATTGCACCTGGGATATTGTAAGCAGTTGTTTAGAGAAATACGTTACCATCCTATATAAAGAGCCCAGTGTCTACACTAATACACCAGCTGGAATTCCTTGCCTTTGATGGACATATGAACCAAAAGGCTTATCTTTTATCTGAAAGACTTAATTCAGGGGCACTCATCACTAGCATGTTAAGTTTATTAAGACTTGATAACATTGTTTGTCCCATTTGAATAGACTAGTATCCCGTCTTTGTAGCATGTAAGGACTTTGCAAGAAATTCAAACTTGGAATCCAAATGTGGCAGAAACCAGCCATGCCCATGTACCTTCACAACTGTTGAGTTTTTGGAGGGGCTTATAATAGCCTTTTTGGCACCCTCCACACACACACACACACACCCTCCACACACACACACACACACCCTCCACACACACACACACACACACACACACACACACACACACACACACACACACACACACACACACCCTCACTACATTGTCTCACTCCAGGATAACTGTTAATTTGTGTTAAAAGGATCTTTGTAGGTCTGACACTGCTAGTTCACCCCACTTGCCCCCAGGCCCAGGCCTCAGGTGCAGCTGGAGTCAGAACATTTTCTGGGGTAGCCTGAAGTGCTTGTGTTTTGTGGAGTAGTGCCACAAGTTGAACTCCATGACTCCTCTAGGGACTTGTATTTTTATCCTATCCTGTTGAAGATTAGTAAATGTACCATTAGGTTAATAAATCTCTAACAGTGGAATGGGGCACTCAGGAATATATAGAAATGAGCACTTTAAAATCCTTGAACCCACTTCGTGGGTCAGAGGCTTGAGGAATTGCTTGGTTTCAATTCCCCTGTTACATTATATTCCTTATTAGGCATGATTCCCTTTTGGTGGCTGACATGGAATATATGGCCCCAGTATTAAGTAAGAATTAAAATTTTTCCCCAACTACACCCAAGGTAACTTGGGGCTCCTCAGAGGAAATGTGGATGGTACAAAAGAAAGCCAAAGAGGGACCCCCCTGGATCCCATCAACCTTTACCTTCTGCAAGAGGACATGGAAAGGAGTCTGGCTGGCTGTCCCTATTTTCCCTCTCTGGGGATGGCTCAGACAGTCCACCTTCCAATGTCCATCCTGCTTACCATATGCACACTAATCTGGTCCCAATTTTGCTGGTAACCTTCAGTGAATCCCCTGCTGGAGGGCAGGGGTGCTCATCCGAGTGGCTCTTCTCTTCCTCCCATGTTACCTGGAGGGGCTGGGAAGCCAAAAAGGCAGCTTGCCTTTTAATCTCTCACTCTCTTGTTTTTAATCAGCTTCCTCTTTGGCTTCATCTCTGTTGCTGAAACCCTTGAAGGCAATCTCTATAAATCAAGAAAGATTAGTCTTTGGACACAGCAAAATTTTGAGGTTCCTCTGGCTATAAGCATGTACCCAACATTATCTAGCTATCTTCCTTTTGGAATCTCCAGGGGGTATTTTTGAAGGCATTCCCTTGACCTTCGCACAAATGCGGAACGGCTCTCATCTGCTATGTTTCTTTTAGCTTATTCCAATTAACTGGGGATTTACCAACTTCTTTCATCCTTTTGCAGAGCATATTCCTGTAGGGGTCAACAATAACCAGCCTTACAGTTTTATCAAAGTTTTTAAATAATAGATAATATAAAAGATCATTGTTGTCATTTTACACAACAATTTAGCTTTTTTCTATTCAGCCAGTATTTAGAATCCTTTCCCAGGTCTTATGTGAGTTAATAGTATTGACAAGAATTAAAGAATAGCTTTGGATCTCTTATATGCCTAGAAAACAGTGTTAATGACCATGAATAGACTTATTGCCATATGAAAGGTATCCCATTCATACAAGTATATACTTATCTAAAGGCTTCAATTTGGAACAACTAAATTGTAAGGTCTAGATGCATTATATATTACATAAAAAGACGCACTCAGCAGATATCCAGTATCTAAATTTGCTAAATTACATGTATATGTTTTATTTTAATAACCTTTTACCAACCTTTACTCATCCTTTTGCTTACTTATTATTACTTTCTATTTGGCCTCAGTCTTTCTTTCCTCCTGCCTGGATAAAACCTTAGCATACAAAATTCTTATGTGAAATATACTCTTCTATTTTGCGCCTCCCCCCCCCCCCAAATAAATCTTATAAATAAATCTTTTTGTCCTTCATCCTCTTTTTTCCTTCATTTACTGGTTCATTTTTTGTTTCAAGCCCAGGGTCTGCTTGGATTTTAAAATGCTCTTGCCCCGCTTTTTTTCCCTCTGACTCTTAGAGCCAATTCACAGATGTTCACAACTTAATTGGGGCTGGCTGAGCAGCAGACTTTTAAGTGACTCCTAACAATTAATCACAAGAGCAGCAAAAAAAGGGAAGAGCGTATTTATCTCATGTTGGAGGTTTAAGAATTATCCCAGAACCATTTGTAAGACATGCCTTAAATATTGCCTTAAATAACACAATTTTAAAGAAACTTCAGCAATCAATCAAGGTGCTTTCCATAGGTTCCTGTTAATTCCTCACAGATAGCCTGCAAGGTCTGTAACTTACTAGAACCCAACACAAGCTGCATATTGTTTAACAGCCATATGCATGTATTATTATTTAATATTATTATTGTATATATTAATTTTTAACAAACAATGTTCTTTCTAATCTTCAAGGTTGGGAACTCTTGGGAAAACTGCAAAAGCCATCTGTTATGAAGAAAACTGAAACCAATTAAAATTTATGCAGCTGATTTTTGTTTTCTTTGGGGGGGGGGTTGTTAAGTCATGAGGGGGTTTTTGTTCAGCAGTCCTTTGTACCCAAGGCAAATTGTTATAAACACAAATTAACAGACAGACAAATAAACAAGACATGTATGGCAATTATATCAGAGTACAGTATCAGATGTATCATCATAGGTAGATTACAATAATCTTTTCTCTTAGTTTAAACAGACTACTCAGAATTCCCCTTAATAGCCACTGGCAGCTAGGAAAATAGGATAGCCTTGATAAACAGGACCAGGGTGTTTCAGTGGCCATGGAAACAGGAGCAAATCACGGCTCTTCACCCCCAACCCCTCCAAAACCAGCCAAGGACACACAATTACAGTGAGAGTAAGAAACTCCCGTCCCCCTCCTTATCTTCAAAAGACAGTAAATTTAGCAATAAGCCATTTTTTTCCAGCTGCAGCCAGCTCACTCTAGAAAGCCAAGCTGCTGTGTACACAAACAGATAAAAACTTCATAGAGTCTAGTTCATCATCTCAAGTGAGGATTCTAAGTCAAGATCCCCCTCTCAAGCTCCCCTTGAGACCTCTCTCTTTCTCACTATCTACAATAAGTTTTCCTTGCTTTGCGTCTTCCTTTGGACTCGAAGTTGTCTTATTCATAATCAATTTGAGACCCCATGGGCCTGGACAACTAAAGACCTGCGGCATCTTCTCTAACAGGTACCATACGACCATCCCACTGCTTATTCGAGGTGAATTATCACAGAGATCTCTGGCATTGTTTTTGTTACTCTAACACCAGCAGTCAGAATGCAGAACAGGCATCAGGATGTCAAGGAGTGTGTGCCAATAAAGATATAGGTTTAAAAATTCTCTATGTAAGCATAAATTTCAAATTGATATTTAGAAATTTGGAACCATGAAATCATACATCTGATTTTTCCGAAGATCAAGAAGAAAAACAGACACACCAAATAAACGGATAGGCATAAACCATATGCACACATTTCTCTCCAAATGCCTTTACCTTAATACAGAGTCTGCTGTCAGCTAAAACAGGGATTATGGTCAGACATCCTCAATCAGATCAGCCTTTAACCACAGACTTTTTTGGGGTGGGATGCTCCCAGAACCAGACTTCTCAAACCGTTGTGTCTTTCAGTCTCCCAATCAACTGATGGATCCTCAGGCCTGAGATGTGATCTCAGCCTTGTGCTTTCTTACTTTCTTGCTTTACAAGTCTTCACAGCTCTGTTATCAAACTTAATTTGTTAGCCTCAGGGTCCAGCACCAGTCAACATCTGGGGAAAAGTTCCAAGCAAAAGTTTGGAGCAGCCACTATACTTTGCAGGGCCAGTGGCTGTGCAGAAGCCATGAGTTAAATCCCCAATATGATGCTCCACCAGCTGGCTTGGATTTAGTCAATGGCACTGCTGAGGCTGGTCTGAGGTAAGATTCCCTCTCTCTTTTTTTTTTTTTTTTTTTTTTTTCATGGCCTTACCTTGCTGAAACTGGAAAAACAGTGACCAGAGGGAAGATCCCATCTGGAAAAAGCCAGATTATAACCAAATACAATGGGTTCAGTTCTTAGTGAAAACAACTTCAAAACAGCCAAAGCAGTGCATAACATTAAAAATGGAGAGGGGCAGGGAATCTTAACGGTTAGTGCACTTGCCTAGCAAGCTCAAGGCCCTGAGTTGATTCCCCGTACCACATAAGCTGAGCCCAGTGGCACATAACAGTAATTCCAGCACTTGGGAGACAGAGGCAGAAGGATTGCTATGAATTCAAGGTCAGCCTGGGCTACATATTGAGTTCAGGACCAGCCTGGACTGCAGAGCAAGACTCCATCTCAAAAAAAAAAAAAAAAAAAAAGGAAGGAAAAAAAGGTGGATTAGTACACAGTACTTACTGGTTGGGTGTAGGAGAGCAGCTTCCAAATGGCGGCCTCTTTCCTTGAAGGAAGGACTAGGAGAGGGCATCATTTGTGAGGCTTACACAGAGGACATCATTTGTGAGGCTCATATGGGGAGGGTACTGCCATGCAGGCCTTTTCTGAACATGTCAGTAAGAGTTGTATTTCAAGAAGGAACAAGAGCATGGAAGAATATTTCCAACTACATCTGGTCTAGCATTCCTTATGAAGTGGGGAAGGACCCTCAGGTGCACTGAGCTATAGCCTATTTGCTAACACTGAGCTCCAGAAGCAGCCATGGGATTGTTTTATTTGCCATCCCGCTATAACACTGAATAGAATTATACCTGTATATCCCCAAGCCCTTCCCCGAGGCCACAGGATAAATCTAGTTGGGCATTTATTTGGCCTATTAGAGACTGGGTCTTTGTTAAAATTAAAATCAAAATAGAAAAAAAAAACTAGTAATTTGGTACTTCCTATGAAATACTCACGATAAGCTCTGCAAACTCTCTCTTCTTCAGCCCATTCCTTACTATGGTCTAAATATGAGTCTGTCTCAAAAGTTCCTATGTTGAAATGCTAGCCTCTGAGTTGTGCCCACGAACAGAACTACTGCCCTTAACAAAGAGGCCTTTATCAGGCCTTCACATAGTTCCACCATGTGAAGTTACAATGGTAAGATGTCTTTCTGTGAAGGAAGTGGGCCCTTGGAAGACACCAAAGCTAAGAAGTCTTGATTCTGAACTTTCTGGGCCCTTGAAATGTGAAAATAAAGTTCTGCTGTGCAGAAGCCACTGGTTTCTAGCCAGTTCTGGTATTTTGTTTTCATAGCCCAAATGAACTAAGATACTGCTCAAGTTGTCTACTCTTTCACTGTCCATCCCCTGACTCCAAATAGAACACCTACCACCACCAAAATGGCTGAGTTACATAGTAACAGAGGCTAGAAAGTTGGCTCTGCTCATAGGCCTTGTCATCAGGGAACATGTTCTGCATGTACCTAGTACAGCTCAGTCATGCCACTTTGGAAACTGTCCATACAGCTCACAAGGGCATCTGACATGTCATTTAGCTATAAAACGTTTTACCAGGAACTGGAATATGATGCTTTACTGTCTTTTAATCTCCAAAAACAAGTTCCAAATGGGAAACTTCATTTTTCCTTTTACCAGAAACCTTGTTAGCCAAGGTACACGATTTAAGAACAGCTTTTCACTTATTAGTTCCAAACATTTTCAAAATAAGAAAGACTGACATCAAACAATTTAACAACACATTAAATGAATTTACCTATAAATTCTATAAATTATTACTGATTCATACGGACACATTTCTAATCTGTCAACAATCTTCTAAGTCTGTATCTCCCATATAAACAAACTGTTATGATTAATAACCAAAATTCGTGAAAGCATGCAATAAAGATCTCACATTCTCCGTATAAGATAAAAGAGCAAAGATTTTTGTTCCCTTTTACAATGTTAATTCATGTGACTACTTTTCTTCTAAACACAAATTCTGTTCATTAAACAAATGAAAAATTACTAAAGACAGCCCTGTGTCAGATCCTGACAAAGAGCAATAGGAAATGCAGCTGATCGGGCCAAGACCATCTCTGAGTGTCCCATCATCTCCCAGTCCCTAGAGAAACAGCTGACATTCAGGGGGTACTTAAAAATCATTGTTAAAATCCACTGCCTGAGGTTTGTTGAGGAACTTCTTTGTTATGACCCAAAATCTCTGTGTTCTTTATAGGAATACGTGCAGAAAAATTTTACCTTTGTTTCAGTGCAATGCCGGGTATTTTTTTTTTCACTCACCAACAATACTTCCCCCCTCCATGATTTTCTTTTTTGCCCAATAAGTCAAATCTTAATATCTTCCCATAATCTCTAAAGCTCATCGTGAGAGGAAAACTATCAGATAATATCAGAATTTGATCTGATTACCTTAAATAAATGTTTTACTAAGATTTTAGGTGAATGACTTCTACCTAAATTTGTAAACTGTGATATTTTAAAATGAAACTACATGAATACATTTGTGATCACAATTCCATGAGTGACACAAATAGCATGTATAATTTAGAAACATTCAACATATTTACGATCACCTTCATATTTTGACACTAGTAACATTAATTTCATTTCTAGAATTCCCATGGCAGTAATTTTCATATTGCTGAATTATGTACAAAGAAAAAGTTAGTAAATGCTAAGATGGAAAAATGTACAACAGAGCAGCATGTCATTTAACTAATAAGACATGTGATTGTAACTTATAGTCATCATTTCACCCTGATAGGACTTTCTTATTTAACATCCTGTATCAGCAGCTCCCTAAGTTCAAGTCCTTTTCTTACTTTCTCTTAGTTTCTAACTCTGCCTACACCTCTCCCTGACACATCCTAAAACGTTTTTTTGTGTGATGATGGGTCAAGCCTACTCCACATAGGCTGGCATTCCCCATCACATCTTTTGGAGGACTTCCTTGGGTCTGATTTGGTGACAGTCATGGCATTAATGGACATCAAGTAGCAGAAAAATTCTCACTATTGCACCAAAATAAAGCGCACTTAGACACAAGGCCTCACATTCTTCGTAACAATGAATTCAAATTGGGTCGTAGACCTAAACATACAATGCAAAACTAGAAAACTCCTTGAAGACAATGTAGGAGAAAAACCTCAGATTTGGTGATGACTTTATAGATATGACACCTAAGGCAAATTCTATATAACAATTGACAAGCCAGCTTTCATCAAATTCAAAAACTTCTGTCCTCCAAAAAGCACTGTTAAAGGAATGAAAAGATACGTCAAAGTATGAGAGAATGGATACTTGCAAGAAACATACCTGAGAGGACTATTACCCAAATTATACAAAGAACTATTAAAAGTTAGCAGTAAGAAAACAACTTGACTTAAAAATGTACCACAGATCTTAATGGGCACCTCAGCAAACAAGAAACACAGATGGCAAATAAGCCTGGGGAAAGTTGTTCCACATCACCTGTCATCTGGGAAATAGAACTGTCACTACATACTCATTAGAAAGGCCAAAAGTCACAATACTGACAAAACCAAATGTTAAAAAAAGAGGTAGAGCAACAGGCATTCTCACTCAATGCAAAGTTCTGGTCACTTTGAGAGACTGTTTGACCTTTTGTTACAAAGCTAACTATAATCTTACTCTGTATGCTAACAATCATGTTCCTTGTTATTTGCCAAGAGTTGAAAATGCATATCCACACAAAATCTTGGATGAGTGTTTAAAGCAGTTTTATTCATAAGTGTCAAAACTTGTAAGCAATAGACATGTCTCCCATTAGATGAACTGTGCTACATCCAGAAAATAGAGCATTATTTTATGCTAAATAAAAGCTATCATGCCACAAAAAATGATATGGAGGACAATCAAATGCATATTACTAAGCAAAAGAAGCCAGTCTGAGAAATAGTTCCTACTATATGATCCCAACGATGATATTGTAGGAAAGCTAAAACTATGGAAACAGGAAGAGTATCTGTAGTTTCCAGCAGTTGAGGGAGACCAGAGTAAATAAGCAGGGCACAGAGACTTTTTGGGCAATGAAACTACCTTGTATATCTTTTATATTACTATAATGGTGGATAGATGTCATAATACACCTGTCCAACTCCACGGGATATACAACACAATTCCAGACGTGAGCTCAGGATTGTGGGTGACAACCATGCATCAATGCAGGTGCATCAATTGTAACAAAATTACCACTCTGGTGGAAGATGCTGATAATGAGGAGAGCTGTGCACCTATAAAGGACACCTCTGTAAACTTCCTTACCCAGAACTACTCCAAAAGAAAACAGCCTTTAAAACACACAAATAAACAGTAAAAGGAATCTAGCAGTAGGATTCTGAGTTCCTTCCCTATTTATGTTATGTAACAAATTAAGTAACGTTACTGAATTCCTCTCCATCCCTTTGTGTCCAGTAAGTCATTCTCTTATAGTTATACTTAGGCTTTCTCCAACCGTTGCCACTACAAAACTGCTTTGGTGCATACTTATGCCTAGGTATGTATGTGTCTATCTTCCCTTTAGTTTATTCTATCTTTAAAAGTAAAATCACCTGTGATAAGCTCTACTCCTTATCTGGAAAAGGTATGTGGCAAGATGACTCAATTTACTTTTCGCCAGCCAGTGGCTTTCTATACTTACTTCAATCGCAGTGACAATGTTTGCTTCTTCATCTTAGCTACCTGCTATACAACCTTCCAGAGCCCTGCAGGTTGTTGTAACCACTATCCTAGTTGGGACTGAACCAAGGCTTTCACATTGAGCTACATGTCCAGCCCTATCTTTGAATTTTTAAATGTTGAGACAGGGTATCATTAAGTTTCCGGGCTAGGTTAAAACTCTCAATCCTCCTTCCCTGGCTTCCTGCAATGCTGGGATTGCAGGCAAAACTAGTACTCTGAAGGAATTTTTTAAAATTCCATCAATTTTAGTAACACATTTTAAATAGTTAAGCTGTTTTTGACGTTTTCTGTTTTATAAAGGCTTTATGATATATACTTCTCCACTTGAGTGAGCTTTTTTCTTAGAAACAATTCCTGTAAGAATTGCAAGGAATGTTTTTGTAACTTAGATGAAAATTCTATTCTTTCTTATGAAAATGAATAAAGCCTCACAATATTGCTTGATAGTTATTGTCAAACTGCTTTCTTTTTAAAAGAGAGAGGTATACTTGAAACTGGTTGTTTTGAGATGTAGCGTACGGCCATAATTTGAGGGCCAGGAGTCATGGTGCTGGGGATCAAGCCTAGACCGTCGCAAAAGCTCACATAAGCCCATGTTCTACCACTCAGCTCCACCTCCCCAGACCCACCTTTTTAAGAGATTTCATATTATTACTAGTTTCCATAAAAAACAATAACTGTATCAACTTAGTATAATTATTTCTTGCTAATGAAGGTGAATATTTTATCATTTATTACTGCTTTCTCATTTGGTCATAGTCTTTATTCATTTATCTACTGAGATACTTGAACATATATTTTACCCCTTCATCTGTGGAATAGATAACCTTCAAGTTTTTACAAAAACATTTTATCACAACATACATACTTTTTATTTTGCTTGCCTAGCCTTTCAAAGCTTAGAAATTTATATTCACTATATTTTCTAGCTCTTTTATTTTAAGATAGAGTGTATTCTGGTATGCAGTGATCTTTTTAAACTATCTTGATATGATAAATTGATTCATAACCTCCATTTTTCTTCCATATGATAAATTCTTATATATAAAAATTTACTTCTGGTCCTTCTACTTCATTAACATGTACATTGATAAAGCAACCTATACTTTTTTTTTCTTTTGAGACAGGGTCTCACTCTGTAGACTAGGCTGGCCTCGAACTCACAGCATTCTTCCTGCCTCAGCTCCAAGTGCTGGGATTAGAGACATGTACCACCAGGCCCAGCTTATACAGTGCTGGGTAATCGAACCCAATTCCTTGCACATGATAGGCAAATGCTTTAAATGCTAAGCTACACCTCTAGCCCTCAACCTATACTTCTTAAGAGCAACACTTCTGTCATGTTTTTCATGTGTTCTAATATTACTTACTATAGGAAATCTCCACAGAAACTTTTATTTTTGGAATTTTTGTTCTTGTGTGTTTAGTCTTCTACATGAACCCTGAAGAGATCTGTCAGGAAAATGTCATTTAATTCCAGATGAATACTAAATTAAAACCATAAGTTCATTGATTCTGTAGACCTATCAAAATGTTATTGCTTATCACTCTGTGTTTTAAGTTTTACAGCTTAACCCTTTCATTTCTAAAATCTCATCTAATCTTCTGACTGGTAAATGGTCGATACACAAAAATTTTCAATGTTAAGTCTGTCATACGAAACAACTCCTATAGTTTTAATTTATGAGATACCATTACATATGTGTCTTTCTTACAATGTACATTTCGCTTCCTTAATTTACTTACGTTCCCACTGGAATTAACACACCCACAATTTCACAACCAACACAGTTCTTCATTTTTTCACTTGAGAATCTCCATTATATCAAAAACCTATTACACTTCCATACTATTTTTTTCCTGATCAACTTTAATATAAGTTGTTTAGACCATAAATATTTAGCACATACGTTATTCCCTTCTATTTTTTAGTAAATTATCATTCTTATTTACTGCTGAGAGGCCTTACAATTGAAATGTTGCAGGTTCTATTCTTAGAGATTTTTATTTAGGGCAAGAAAACCTTCACCGTTACGCACAAATGCATGAAGCATATTGTGCTTACCACTCCCAAATTTGAGACCACAATATAAAAATCTGCAAAACTGTAAATGAATCTGTGGACTACAGCCAAGATGGATTTTGAAGTCGATTCTTACCAGTCAGTCCTTCTATTTAATACATTCCTTTTAAAATGTTTTTGCTTTATGTTTAATATTAAATCACAGGTAAAACGGACAGTGAAGCCTACAAGGGGGCAGACAGATGCTAACTATGAAAATACTACCACAAAGAGAAAACAGTTAAAATTATTTTCATTTTCTTTAGGACCTTGAAACCTTACATCTTTGTTTACCCATTGCTGGCTGGGTTATCAGATAACATAGAAATGTCACAAATCTTTTTTTTTTACTTTGAAGTAAAGAAAAACAATTTTCACTATTTAAATTTCAAATAGCTCTGCTAATGGGTACAAGTCAACAGACAGTGTTGGCAAGCTAGAGTGTTGTGTGCAAGCAGTGGTCCTCCACAAATTCAAATCTGAGCACAGCTCTGAGACAACAGCCTTCCCTATCACACAAAGCCGCTAGGCTCTTGTGCATCACTGCTGGCAAGTCCCAGCGCTTGGTGTGTGAAAGTCTCCCACAGAAACTAGAAGAGCTCTCTGCACCTGGCTGACAAGTGACAAAGGTATTTGTGTCCTCCGATGGCTTAAAACCTGAGTGTCTCAACAGTAAATAATACTTGTAAAAATAATTCTTTTCTTTTATTAAATGTATCTTTGATAAAGCACTATACTTTAGGCAATGTAATATCACAAGGCAAGTAGAAGACTTTTTCCTAAATGGGTGAACACCCTGAACACCCTGCCCCAGTCTATCCAAACAGCAAGGCAGCGAAGAGAAGACCAGGCATGTAAGAACTTTTCTCAGCAACACGAGCCACATATTTAAAGCAGCACAAACTTCTGGTGCACGCCCAACAGTGACTGCAATAGCTGGAGACTCCTCCAGGGAGGAAAAGCATAGACTGGCTCACCAGGCCACACCCAATCAGACTATCGGCAAAAAATCATACTTCATAGAGAAATGAAGAATGTTTTCATCTGAGCATTTCCAAGATTGCTATCGTTAGCTGAGTAACTGGTAAATTACTGATACCACTAGCTGGATAGGCTTCAACTAAATATAGGCTAGGGAAGGGAAGAACCCAGGCCAAAACAGGGTTGTGGATACTGAGGCAGTGGTGCATCAATACACTGCACATATGGGGTTTTTCTGTTTACTTTGTTCTGTTTTGTTACTGGGGATTGAGTCCAGCACTCTGCACTGAGCGATATCCCCAGTCTTGTTTTGCTTTTTACTTTGAGGAAGAGTCTCATAAGTCACTATCTTTCTCAGCTGATCCTCCTACCGTTACCTCTCAGAATGCTGTTACTACAGGTGTGTGCCAACACACTTGGTATATATTTTTTAAATATACTAAGGCAATCCTCATGAACACTAAGAAACACAGAAAAAATGAAGGAAACTAATATAATAAAATTGTAACAATAAATTTTATAGAAATTTAACAAAACTTACAGAAAATTTATAGAAACTGTAAAAGAAGATTTATAGAATCTGTTCAATAAAGCAAAGAGAAGAGAGAACTGTCTTTATAGGTGTGTCCGACCTGTGGCCCCTGCTGTTTACCCTTGTTTTTGTGAATGAAGAGCAACTGTCCTGGGATACATATAAAATATATAATACAGTCAATGTGCATTCAGAAGCAGTAAAACTTCTGTTCTAAAATTTATCATTATGGCATTCAAAAAAAAGGGCAAAAAGTGGTGGGCCCCACAATTCCTCTGTTAGACTCCTACCAGAGCAGCATCCTTCAGCTCTCCACTCACTGGTTCTCACCATCCTTCTAACTAAACAAAATCAAAACGACTAACATGAACATACTAATATCAACAGTCAAGCAGATTACAAGTCAACAAATTCACAAAGACGTGTATCGTGTCCAAAACCTCAGCACACGGTTTATACCAAATTTAGGTGCTCTAAAATGTCAGCCCACTGTCAGCGAGGGAAAGTTGTCGTAAGCTCCTCTAATTCTTGACTTAAATATTTTAGAATACCAATTGAAAAAGAAAAATGTACTACTGAGAGATTAAAAAGTCACTGAAATTACCGGATGACATATTAAGGAAACTCTGTAGTGGTGATAACATTTGAGGATTGCTAATGATTTTTGACAGGCAAGAAACAGAGCCCACATGTGACAAGAAATACAGTTCTGGCAGTGAGCCAATCAGAATTCAGCCTTTTGTCAGAAACTGAATTAAAAAAAAAATTCTAATCATATTTCAGGTAAAAGAAAATTTTTAAAGAGTGCTTCCTACATTTACCATTAACTTAAACCTTAGGGCCTATACTCTCAGGCCTCTGAGTAGCTGCCTTTGCCTTTCTTGAAAGCATTACATAGAACTTAGGAGTTTATAGTCACAAATAGAAGCACCTGTTTCACAGTTCCATAGAACAACCAGTTAGGTTTTCTTCAGCTACACATCTACAAAAATACCAGCTCGCCCCAGCGGCATAGGCTTGTAATCCTAACACTCTGAGAGTCCAAGGCAGGAGTGCCACAAGTTCAAGACCAACCTGGTGACTTTGTGGCTTGGGAAAGCAGCCTTGTCTCAAAAATAAAAATGAGCTAGGGGGCACCTCAGTGTGAAGGCTCTGGGTATCATCCTGGTACCACAAAAAGGGGAGAAGAGGACTGGAGGAATAGCTCAGCATCTAAAAAAGCATTTGCCTAGCAAATGCCAAGTACCCAAGTTCAATCCCCCAGTGTCACATAAAAGCTGGGTGGGTTAGCACACACCTGTAATTCCAGCACTTGAAGGCTGAGGCAGGAGGACTGTCCTGAGTCCAAGGCCAGCCTGGGCTGGCTATACCAGTGAGTTCAGGACCAGCCTGGGCTACAGAGTGAGACCCTGTCTCAAAAAATAAAAATTCACTACCTGGACTATTTTTTCCCCCAACACCACACCTTCTAATTTGTCTTTTTATTGATTTGGTGCTATAAACATTATGATATACATTTCAGAGAAAGGATCTGTTAATACAAATATGGTATAGTACATTGGTGTCCCACAGTAAGCTACACAGTAGCAGATTACCAAGCCTTAATATTACTTGGCTAACTTGCTGGGAAACAACCATTTAAAGAGTCGGGGCTACAGACCAAAATGCCTAGACATCTGTGGTAGTGCACAAAGTCCCAAGATGCTGTGACGCCAGTTCAGAGAGTCTGAGAGTCACCTATATATCTCTAACCATGAGCCTAAATTTTGCTGTGCCCACTAAGGTAGACACAATATATTTATGCTAACTTACACTACTTTTAGCCAAAATAAATTTTCATCAACTCTAAATATTCTAACTTGTAAAACTAGTCCTATCCTTTTGGGTTGGGTTGTGTTTCTGGAAATCATTTCAGAGCCTATGCTAGTGAAAACTTGCATTTTACATCAAAAATTAGCAGTTATTATGAATACGTAGTGATATACTTATCAGGGAAATTGCATTAAAAAGGTGAGACCCTGAAAATATTTTGAACTGAAAATTTATAATCCACAATGTGACTCCCTTGAATAGGTCACTTATTGGGGCCCAGACTCTTGTAAATCGAAAAAGCTCCAGGCCTCACAAGCACACTTTCTACCTATAAACACTTAATTCCAATCCAGAGTTGAAGGGCTTAGGATTGACAGTTACACTACTGCAACTCCTCATTAGTCCACAATGATAGGTACATCAGCTTGCAGGCACAGGCCACTTTCCAACAGGCATTCCCCAACCTCTATCTTCTGGAAACCTGAGAGCATATTTGCATCCCACAGTTTTCCATTACAGGCAACTTCCCCTCAGCGACAAGCTGGGATAATCACGTGGCCTACTTACATGACTCAAAACACTACCAACAGGATTCTGAATTCAGCTTTGGAAGTGATATTATTTAAACCTTATTCACGGTCCTTCTTCACTTGCCAACAGAGCTAATTTCCTTGGCCGTCTTCCTAATAAAAACTTGCATTTACATAGAGTTTGGGAGTTTACAGAAACCTAATAAATGAGTTATTGAACACTGCACCCTGTGAATTAGGCAGATAAGATACCCTAATCCCTACTTCACTGATGAGAAAATAAGGCTCAAATGGTGTCATTTGCAAAAATGAAAGCAGAAGTCACCTTTTCAAATGTCCAAAGCATTAGAGCAAGGAATCAGAATCTAACCCTTTGACTCTGGATCTTTATTGTAAAAAAAAAAAAAAAAAAAAAAAAAAAATCTTCAAAAAGAAAATCAAAGTTATCTAAGTACTGGTACATGTACTCCAATGCTTACGATGTGGTTAGATTCCATAAATATCTGTGTGATAAGTATCTAGATTGGAATTATTAAGTGTTTTCAAAAATGTGGGTGAGTATTCAAGTACATTCTTGTCATTTATTTGCTCACCTTACTTTCCTCGGGGACTTGGTCCATCACCACCCAGGTCTCCCCACCTGACCCTGACCTCTAGAGGTCATATGACCTTTAACACCCATCCACTAGAAACCCAACACAGTCCAAAACACACAGTGTAGGCCATGCAGCACCAATCATGGCGCTAAAATATTTTACTTGTGATAACTATAGCCTGTGATATGGTTCTGAATTATAACTCTTAGCTTAATGAAGGATTCATGGCTCAAATTAACTTGGGTAATATGATGACATCACTTAAAGGTAAAACTAAAATTTGTTGCTTCAATCATCACAACTTGCTGAAGAAGTCTTATATTAACTTTCAAAGGAAGCAATCCTACACATCAGACTATTTAGTATAAGTGATAGTGAGTGAAAGATAAGAAGCCTTCCTCCTCAACCATCCAGTCCTTCTTGCCCATCCAGCAATAACAGAATCTTTCTTGTTTACTAATTAAAAATAATATGCACTTCATCCACATTATCTTTAGATGAAGGGACTGATAATCCTCTCCTTCTGATTCCTACTGTGGGGGTGTCAATTCACAGAGATCGAACCTCACCTGTGACCAAGAACACATACCTGTGACTTGGAGGCCCTGGGGAAGGGAGGGGAATGGGACATCTCAAAACCCCCCTCTCTCATACACACACTCATATATACTCACTCTCTCTCTCTCTCTCTCTCTCTCTCTCTCTCTCTCTCTCTCTCACACACACACTTTTGCTATTGAATTATCTTTAAAATGCTTTAAATACTTACTCACACAACAGAACACCATTTTCTAAAGAGGCTCGAAAATCCTTTGTTTCAAAATTCTTCTCTGTTACAGCCTGAAAGATAAATTTGAGTGTTAACTGTCTCACAAACAGGGATAGTACATAACTCAAACTCAGAGGATTTAAAATGCACCCACCTTTTACATGAATAAGTTGCATATATCACTAAAAGCTGTTCCTTATGGGAAATTATGTACTATTCTATGTTACAATCATTTTAATATGAACAAAAATATCCAGGAAAAAATATCACAAAGAGTGGTTTCTGTAATGTAATCATTTTACTGGACCAAAGAAGGTAAACTAAATATCCAACATATTTTCTACTTATAAAAGAAAAGCTATGGGTAACCTACTAAAAATGAATAAAATGAGCTTAAAATGTAAACTTAAAATTTCATCTACATATGCAAATCATTAATTTCAATTCCATCTTTAAATTCTTCAGGTTTCATCACAAAGCCAAGTAGCAGAGAGACGACTTTCTTTAACCTTACGTATTAAGTGGTCCTAATGTGCATGAAGAGGTACTTACTGAAACACTGCAAAAAGAAGACTATTATAGCCTAACAGGAAGAGAGAGAATGAGAGAATAAAAAATATTTTAAAAGCCAATTCCCAACTTCAAACTGGTACATATGGCAAGCCACTTACAGCTACCACCACTAACAATCTCCATGAGACCTCTAGAAAGAAACAGCTAGATTCACTTTCTAGCACACAGAGTGATTGGGACAGAAATGAGATTGCTGGGGGCAGCAGCAGTAGCAGAAAAGGGGGAAGCTACAGTGGAGAAAGTGCTCACAGAGGGGAAAACCCGCTCTGAGAGTGATTTCTGGGCCCAGACCCCCAGGCAGACAGGGAGAGAGAGAGCCAACAGCAGCAATACTAGCCACCCTAGACCTCCCCACTGCTACAGAGGAGGAGATCTTGGTGTCCCACCTGCCAGATCAGGGAGAAACATGTTTCTGGGATCCTGAACTGGAAAGTCACTGATCTTAAATTCCAGGTGAGCCACAGGATTAAGGCATATGTGAAATATTGTTCGTCATACTCCTGCCGTCCTCATCCACTCTCACCACTGCTGGTTAACAGTCCTCTTACATCTGCATCTCTCCACAATCAATGCCCAACATTACCATAACTAGGTACAAGATTTGTTAGCTGACAAAATAATGGTTGCTATTAGAACTTAAATTAGCAGAGAACACTGGTGTGTGCCTACACTCACAGCATTTGGGAGGCTGAAATAAGAGGATTGCAAGTTAAAGCCTAGTCTGGTCAATGTAGCAACTGAACAAGACTCTGTCTCAAAATAAAATAAAATATAATGAGCTGGGAACATGAAGGTCCTGAGTTCACTCCTTACTCAGGACAATACACACACACACACACACACACACACACACACACACACACACACACAAAATTAGCTTCTAAATCCTCAAACATGGAAAAAATCATAAAGCTCTTATAAAGGACCTCAAAACATGGTAAAGGAAATTTTCTCCAAAAAATTAAATATGAACCAATCCCTATATTAGGAGGAATTTTTTATTCTGGAAAAAAAATCCAAAATTCCGTAAAAACAACTGTCTATTAGTTCTAATCTACCAACTACTATTTAGTTTTTTTTTTTAATAATTTGGAACTTTAGTCACTAGCAAGTTATTTAAGGTGTGATACATTTTACGTAATGAAGTTATGATTCACAAGAATTAAATAAATAGAGACCACATGTTTTCCACTTAAGTTATCAAAAGTCAACACAAGCAGAAGTAATCGCTGTGTAGCCAAACAGCCACACCTTCTACACAATCTCTCTCTCTCTCTCTCTCTCTCTCTCTCTCTCTCTTTCTCATGCATCTTTCCTTGTTTTCCTAATATGGTTAAACAAGATCAGGGTCACCTGCAGTAACCTGAGGGCACACATTAGACAGAAAGGCCTGGGACTGAAGCCCTGGGTCCATATCATACTACACACTTCTCATTACACCACCACTCAGTCCCCTGATTTTGAAAAGAAAATAAACACCTGGAGTCTACAATTCACAGTTAAGAAATGTATATGAAAATATTTTGATTCCTAGAAAAAAAAAAATCGGCTCCACATTCTGCTCTAGGCCTGTGCCTCCTCCAACAGTAGGCCAAAGCTAGGCCACTGGCCTGCTGGGAAGAAGCTCTGAAGTGACTGGCAGAGAGGTTTCCTGAGCTAGACACTCCATGGGAAGGGGAGATCTGTCGGCTGGTGCACACTCTGGGTGGGGCACATTCAAAGGGCACATCGCATTCTGCACAGCACCGCTGCCAAACCTGTCTGACCTACAGCTTCCAGAGAAACCCATGATAAGAAGTTTTAAAAGGGCAAATGTTGGGGTGGGGGGGGGGGCGGGAATCTACCACCTAAATGTATAAGCAGTAAATACCAAATTCACAAACACCCACAAGCATATTTTTGCTGTAAAATGTATTAATTTAATAAATTATAGGAACTGCCTTCAGACCCTTTACTCTTATATTGGTGGTTTTGTTTTACTTACTGGATAAGATTTCTCAACCACATAAGCTACAAGGTTTCCCCAAAGCTGCATCACTCAGTTCCAATTCTGACCACGTAATCGATACGGTTTCAATTCCAAATATTCTAGGAACTCCTCAAAGACCACTTCGTATTAGACTGGTTAGCAGCAAAACACCCACTAATTCAAGTCAGCAAGCACTCTTCTCCGTAAAGATCTTCCCATTTTTAAAGCACCCATTTAAACGGCATCTACCATTCCCAAAGCATGCTATATCGTATTTTTTTTAACAGAGTGCCTGTATGAGCTTGCTTTAAAATCACATAGAGGAATGTCTGCACACAAAAAGCAGGCTCTGCGCTTCAACTAAGCTCATAACTGGTTCCAAATTAAGTCACTTAATAACTGACTAATCAACTACTAGATCATGATGTTTAACCTACATGTCATCATCCTGCCAATCATCTCAACATAAGCAATAAAATAATTTTTTAATCCCTAAGGAGCATTTAACATTAGAAGCCACTGTCGTACCATGAAGCAATTCACAAAGATTGCTATCTCCTTGAGTGGAAAATGAAGGCAGACCTGAGTGTTCCCATGTAGTGAATTACCATATAAGGAGAGTCCATACAGTGTTGTTTCCACAGAAAGAAGCCCCAGGCTGCTACACATCAAGCAACTGGCATGCTGTTCAGTCTGTCTCTAAAGCTATCAGTGAATTCAGGACACTCCGCTCTCTTTGCTTTCAAGAAACTTCATTTTGGAAGCAAGCATTACACTATCTCTTTGATCCCATAAAACAGCTCCAATGTTTACACCAAATTCTATGAGACATCATCTATATTGCTATTTATGATACAGTGGCTATATCTCAATGAAATGGATCTCACTGGTCACACATGCAAAAAATTTATAAAAACACAGGGATTTTGACCCATTGTAACCCTGGTCGGTAAAACCTGGACATAATTTAAAGGCAACAAGTGTCTATCTCATACCTCTCTCCTTTCTCAGAGTGAAAGTATTTAAAAATTGTGTTAAGGAAGTCAGTTCTCCCCCATAGTCCATGGCCTGCCTTATCAAGTTACCCTCAAAATATACCCCAATCCTTCAAAAAAGCACATGGTGTCAGAGAAGCTAAGACGACAGCTGCTGATTCCCCAGGCCATGGTGAAGCTCAGTCTCCTAACTTCCAACCTTTGATCACCTCACCTGTGAAACAGGACTCCACATTATGACAGTCTGCGTTTATTGTCAGCTTTAGGTACAATCTCCATCTTCACAGCAACATGATTGGAGCTCTGCCCCCAGTTTAGTCTCAAGGAATCAGAGTTACAGTTGATTTACTTGAGGTGAAACGGTGGCAGGTAAGCAGTTCCCTGATAAGAGGGCAATGGGTGTCAAACCAGGGTGTCTAGGAAAGCAAGCGAATTCCAAGGGCAGTCAGGTGTATACCTCCTACGCCACCGAGCACCCTCGTCCGCCCCACGTACTGTAAGGGACGGAATGGTGCCATCTGCCTTCTCAGGGTTTGCGTACAGCTTCTACATATGCATCATTGCACTCAAACAATTTATTCTTGCTATAAAATTTTCACTAATAAGAACAAGGGGTTTGTTGTTGTTGTTGTTGTTGTTGTTTTTAAAGGAACAAAACTGATGGTGTTTAAATATCAGGTAGAGCAGGTCTGGCAGCACTAGCCTATAATCCCAGCAGTCTAGAAGGCTGAGGCAAGAGAATCTCAAGTTTGAGCCCAGGCTGGGCGATGCAACAGCTTAAAAAAGTCTTCCTGTCTCAAAAAAAAAAAAAAAAATAATCAAAAAAAAAATGCTGAGGATGTAGCTCAATAATATGAGAGCCGTGGGTTCAAGCTCCAGTACCAAAAAACACCCCTGAAGTGGATATTACAGGGATAGAAATGTGGGTTATGTCATGGAGAAACACAACCTGTCTCAGTTCCCGAAGTCATTTTATTAAATAAGTCTTCTACTTCATAGAAGCAAACTCATCTAGTTCGGTCAGCAGCTCAGTAATAAAAACACGCAAGGTCCATGGAAACACATCACTCAGGTATATATCTTTGTGAAAGACAATATTCTCATATGGAAACTTTAAAGTTGAGAGTTTATCACTACTATTTATGTGTTATGTGAATTTTTTTCTAGGTTAAAGAATTAGTTGGAATTTAATTTTCCCTTTAAATAACTGTTCTTCACCTTAACCAAGATACTAAGAAAGTTTTTGTTTATTTGCTCATCCACAAATCACTTCACAGCACTGCCACACACACACCGGGCGTGGTACGAGGCACAAAGATGGTAAGTAAGCTGAAGAACGTCTTCATGTTCTCCCTTCTAAAAGTCTAACCCTGGTGGGGGAGTGAGAAATAAAAAACAAAACAACCCTAACTCTGCTTTGAAATGTGTGGTCAAATGACATTTTCAGCTTAGGCATCTGTCTGAAGTGTGGCGAGCTCTCCCAACTGCAGCATGCTCTTGGTTAACTGATATTGTATATTCAGCAAATAACACTGCTGTAAGGCACATAATTCTCCTGTCACTAGCATCTGTTAAGATTTGGCACTATACTACATAATATTCTGGACTATACTAGGACTACTTTCGCCAGTACTAATATCATTTGATAGCAAAACCAAAGCCAACTCATAGTCTTCCAAGATAGTGGTAATTAGAATTGCACAGGTCACTGAATTCTAAAACATTCGCAGGAGTTTAAAATCTAACATTTTTCCTTGCCTCTGCACCCTTGAGCACTTGATCAGAGGCGCCAAGTGTCACTACACCTCCCACGGTACTCTCTTAGAAAAGGCCACCCCTGAGACCTCACATAGCCAGGACAGAAAGGCCAAAAATAGCAAAATGCAAAGTTCCAAGTGGTGTTCCCAGAAAACTAAGAACCAACTATTTTCAAAATGATACTCAAAGTCCACATTAGGCCAACTATCAACTACACTCACACTTCTAGGGCAAAAGAAAAAAGTAAATTTAAACCATTTGTAGTCTAGAAGAAACCTAGTTTCATATAGCATAGTTAATTGTCAGCTTATAGTGTCAATTCCTTTTTTCTAAACCACAATAATACAAAAGTGAAATACAAATGGAAAAAAAATAAGTTAAATTAGGGGAAGAAATGAAAGCTTGTTCTAGTGGTAACAACTCATGTGCAACATTTCATCATGATACAAAATCCAAGATGACTTGATCCCTATTAGTAACCAGTTAAGTTCACCGAAAACATTACACAAGAAAGCATGTTCATTTTACATCCATACCTGTCAACAGCCAAAACCTGCATCTAAAGAGTTAATTATATTTGTCTATAAATACAGTTAATACCCTGATTTACATTGTTGTAGACAACTAGGAAAATATCCCAAAGAGCAAAAGGAGTCTATTAAAAGCTTTGTCTGGTATATAAGTTATTTTTTCTAGATCAAGGAGTTTTTAAAATAACTATCACAAAAGGCACAAGGGGATGTGACCATCTATTATCTGAATATTTTAAGTATAGTACAAATGCTTAATATAATCACAGGTTCTCAAGAGTCAAAAGGTGTTATTTTTTAAAGAAGTGTCTCACACACACATTAGCAAGTCTCAACAATTACCTGCTTCCCTCCCTGTGAATTACTATGAGAGTCATTGCTGTGGGAAACATTCATTTTGAGAAACACTGTCTGCATTACAGGTGAGAGTCACTGCTTATTTTATATGAACTTTAAATTGATAGTTAAATCCTTGGTACCAATGACATATTTTACAATCAATGTAAGTTCAGTACTTAGGGATGGAGTTGGGATATCTCACCATGATTTGTGATGACTCCTGCTACAAGTCAACATCACCATAGCCCACCAGGTACCCATTTGTCAATCTTCCTTCCCTTCAATGATGAGTTGATAAGAACCAAAGATAGCTAAGCTATATTCCTAGTACAAGCCCTAATGAAATGGACATTTGTCACCATGTAAAACCTTAAATATGAATGTTCATAACAGTAGGATCTATGGCAGCAAAAAAGTGAGAACAACTCACTCTCCACCAACTGATAAATAATCAGAATATAATACAAGCACACAACAAATATCCTTGGCAATTAAAAACAGAATATTGATAGATGCTATGATATGAATGAACCTTGAAGAAAACGAAAGAAAAATAAAGCAGACACAAATAATCACATATTGTATGAATGAATTTATGTGAACTGTCTCCAGTACACAAATCTACAGAAACAAAATAGTTGATTAGTTTGTCAGGGCCTAGAAGGAAGAATCAAGAGTGACTGATGAGGATTACCTAGTTTCTTCTGCCATGATCAAAGCATTCACTCATATTCACAGAATTTTCCAATCACCACCACTATCTAATTTCAGAATGTTTTTATTACTGAGTATAAAAGATCCTTAACACAATCTCCTCTCTCTCTCTCTCTCTCTCTCTCTCTCTCTCTCTCACACTCTCTCTCTCTCTCTCACACACACACACACACACACACACACACACACACACACACACCCCTCCCCATAGAAATGGGTCTTGATTAGCAAAGCAGAATTCCCAGCCCACTCTTCTACCTCATACTCAGAAATATTTTAATATTAAATTAGAATATTTTCTCCTTTTGCATGCTCCATGGCTTTCTGCTTCTAAATGCGTCATCTATACATTATGTCCATACAACCCCACAGCACTAGGTTTTTTCAGGTGCATTTGTTGGATTTTTTTCAGAATCCACTTTACATGGTTTCACAACAACTCTTAAATGCCTAGCAAGGAGCACACCCAATGGTGTGAAAGAACTACCCACTAATTGCTAGGCTCCCAATAACAGAACCATGAAGCAGTCAGTTCTCCTCAGGCAACTTGAATGTTTGCCTGGGCTGCATTAAGTGAAGAAGAATTATATTGGGCAGCATATAAAATATGTAATAAAGTTAACATAAATAACAAATCTTCCTTTTTATATTTTTTATTTTAACATTTTAAAAACACAGAATCAAACATAGTGAAAACTAGTGGGTTATTTGATCTTGTTTTTGTGAAACTAATACATCAGCATTCCATTTGACAGAATTGGTTGCAATTTTTAGTGAGTCCTCAAGGAGTTAGACTTTCTTATCTAACTTTACTCTTCATGCGCTTTATCGCTGAATCCAGTAGTACATGAGCTGCCAAGAAGTGATGATATGAATAAGGCGTGGTTGTGAAGTAAAGGTATTTTTCTCTGGGAAGACAAGACTTAGAAAAATCTGGTAAAAACCAGGCATGGTGACACATCCTGTAACCTCACCACTCTGCAAGGCCAAGGCAAGAGGATCACAAGTGACAGCCTAGCCTGATCAACTTATCAAGACCCTATCTCAAAATAAATTTTTTTTCAAATATGCTCAATTCCCAGACTGGAAAATAAATTTTAAGTCTGATAAAAGAACCAAGATGAAAATTTTCTTCATGTTGAATATCTATAACTCTATACATTTCCCAAAAATTAGTAAGCAAATATGTATTTGTTTTGTATTAGCAATTATCATGAGCAAAAAAAAAATGATACTTTTGTGTATGTATTGTACTGAGAATCAAACTGGGCGCCTTCATCCTGAACTGTATCCCCAGTCCTTTTAATTTTTTGTTTTTAGGCAGAGTCTTACTAGATCCCTAAATTGCTCAGGCTGGGCTTGAACTTGTGATTATTCTGCCTCAGCCTCCCAGAGTTCTGGGATAACCGGCCTCTACCACCATGCCTGTCTAATATGTCTTTGTACTTTCATGCTTCCTATACCACAATTGCAAAAATTTTTTTAACTTATTTTTAAAAATACCACAAGCCCAAGTTTCATAACTAAGATAACTTAAGTGTCTGCTTAATACAATAAATGTCTATTTTCACAGGCACATGCATATACAGGAAGGTTAAAATACTGTTAGCAGCAATCACTGCCTTTGACTCAACGAGTAGCCCAAAAGCATGTAACACCTGGTAACACATGAGTCTCAATTTGACTGCATGCGTGTGGAGGGTGCAGGGGTGCAGCTGGCACTGCACAGCTTTCCCTTGCTGCCAACAGTCCATGCTCACTCACTGCACAATCATGTCATAAAAATTACTGTTCAAAATCACATAATAACATTAGAAATTTACAATCTCATGAGACCACATTACTAGCTTTACAGTGCCACATGCCACCCCAGGCCACAGATTAGAAACACCTTACTAGACCTTCTTTATAGCCTTAGAGATTTCAACAAGGTTTCCAGTTTATCTCACAAGTAAATATGCTGACAGCCTCATAATGCATTTATTAGTTTAAAATATCCTTGACCAAGTAGTAATTTTATTGATGTTCACAGGAATCATTTGTTACAAATGATGAAACAGCAATAAAAATTTTTTAACATTATTTTTATGTACTGAGACATAAAAGACAAATAAACAGCATGACTCATTTGTCAGTGAAAAGGTGAGAACAACCCACTGTCCACCACACAAAGGACGAATAAACAGAATATGATACAACCATGCAACAAATTAAAAAAACAGAGTACTGATAAGGCTCCTACCACAAGGCAAAAGGATATTTCCCAACTGGTCTGAGGTCCTAAGGGAGATAGCACAGCCCATAGGCTGCTTCCAACCTGTAGGTGAGCTTGTTTGGCCTACACAGTATACTAATGCTGGGAAATATCAACTGAGAGGCAGACTAACAGCTTCGCTTAAAAAAAAAAAAGTCTGGCAGTCATGAGAGCATTACATCACAGCCACCACTGGCCTCCCAGGTAATCAGTTGCTCAGGAGGGAAGTCTTTCTCAGGAGAGTGACAGTCCCCACGTGTCCCATGGACTTAGGCCGTCTTACATTACTGCTCTTGGATACCTCTGTGTGGTCCCAGCAAGCATGTCAGACGGGACAAGGCACGTTCAGGGTGGTGTGCCCAGAGACTGGCACAAATGTCAGTTTGAGAATACATTGTTTTTTTCTTTATATCCTCCAGGGCCTAACAAAATTCCTGCACAGAAAGGACTCACCAGTCAACTTGGAATTTGAGTGTGAAGAAGAATCACTTGTGAAACTGGCTTTTAAGAGAGAAGGAAGGGAGGAAGGGAGGGAAGAAGAAAGGGAAGGAGGAATGAAGAAAGGAAGGAAGGAAGGAAGGAAGGAAGGAAGGAAGGAAGGAAGGAAGAAAGGAAGGAAGGAAGGACAGACGGAAGGGAGAGACAGAAAGAAAAAGGAAAGGGCAGGCAGGCGGGCAAGTGGGCAAATAAAAACAGGTTCCAAGACTTTCTCAGTGATAACTAGATTCAAAAACAAGTCTACTTTTTCTAGAAGTATCCTTACTAAGTCTTACTGAAATCATTCTCCTAGCCTATCATGTGGGTACATGCCTATCACAGCTCTGTGAGAAACTGAGGCAGAAGGATCACAAGTTAGAGCTCAGCCTTAGGGACTCAGTGGCCTAATGAAATCCTGTCTCAAAAAAAAAATAAAAAATAAAAAGAGCTAGGGATACAGCTCAGCACACAGGCCCTGGTCACAAGCAGGTAATTAGACATTAGCAGGCATGAGGGACGCTTATGTAAAGAACAAAAGCTTCGATGCATAATCTCTTTGTTGTCATTTGTTGGGCCTCAGACCCAAAGCCATCTCAGGGAGCAGTTCTGCTGATCTGACAGGATGTGGATCTCAGGCAGCAATGTGATGGGGAGCGACTGAAAACAAACACAGACAAAGCTTTGCTCACTCACCAGCTCCTCACCTCCTGCTGTGTGGCCTAGGTCCTAACAGGCCTCAAGCCAGAGGTTGGAGACCCTTGCCATAGAGCACAATGATATTTTATAGTTACACACTGTGCACATTCCTAGTTGCCCTACCCAAAGACACAGGGCCTACATCTCCAGACCAATGATACCAGAAAGACAAAAGTTCCTTAAAGACCTCCCACCTGGGGCTGGAACAACAATCTAATTAGGAACTTATCTCTCCTAAATTTCCTTCCTCTCTTTCTCATGATCAAGGCCCCTGAGGGAGCCCTGAGCACAGGGAAAGGACAGGAAGATATTTTAGAATTCCAAAGTAAATTCTATGTAAAAAAGTTCATAAACATGGTAATTGCCCCAGTTCCCTGAACCCCAGAACTAACTCCTCTGTGCATAAAAATGTATCCAAACTTGCACTTAGGGCAGAGGCCTTCATGGCACTGCCCAACTTCATGCTGAAGCTGTAATTCTCTCTTTATCCACTAACCAACAAGTTCTACTTCTACTTCTATACAGCTATTTATGTGACTTGAATGAATTCTTTCACAAAGGTCCAAGAACCAAGGAAAGTGAGGAGCCAGCTTGTCTCAGTCTCAGGACCACCTACCCCGTAATATCTTTGGTCCCATGACTAGGATTCTTGATTCACCCAGTCTAAGGTTAGGTCCCCGCCCCCCCACTTCCTCAGTCTCCTAGGTTAAGACTATGAACTTTCATTTTCCTTGAGTTTATTTTTTGCTGTACAAAAGATGGTTGGGTGAGCTATTATTTTCACAGTCAGTATAGTATTTCAGGTTATGTTTGTGAGGCTTGTCTGTTTTTTTCTTCTGTGCTTACTTGACAGGGGTTGTTGCTATCTCCCTTGACTCTTCCAGATAATGGAATACTGTTAATTACTCTGATAACTTTACCAAGATGATCCTGTGTTGACAGCGCTTTACGTAAGTCTGGCTTTTGGTGACAATCAATTCTAAAGATTCTATAATTTTTCAGTATATGTTAAAATGGCATACATCAATTTATACACTCAGAAATAAATGTTGAGCCTCCTTCCATGCAGATCTTGGCACAAATATAAACTAGTGCATCTGATGGGAGGTGTTCTGAGTCAGAGGCAGGATGGCTGGGAACGCAGCCACCAGAGACTAGCCAATCCGAACTCAGGCATGTGTACCAGCCAAACCCAACCTCTTTATAAAGTGGGTCAAAACAGACTCCTCTTTCCACTTCCTTTTTTTTTCTGTCTTCTCTGAAGAAGGTGCTCTTTTAGTAAAGCCTGCATGGTCTTCTTTTCTCTGGCATAGGCATAATTCCAGTTACATAAGACAGGAACGTTTGTTCGGCGGTATCTTGTGTATAAGTTTTCTTAGCTTTACAGGATAATCCTGACTTAGGTTCCAGAGGATGGACTACTGAAAGAAAGACTACCTTGATGTGGGCTGATTTCCTTTGTCACCCTTCCTTAAGCATGGAAAGACAGGACACTGGAAGGTTACCCGTCCCAAGGATACCCACGTGTTGTCCCTGAAATGAAGAAGCCCAAGGCTCCAGTTGGCTCCCAGTCCAATCATCATGATCAATGGAACAGAGCCTCAGGCAACAAAGATGACAGGCAACATGAGTGACACAGGGAACAGCATCAGCTTCCTCCCCAGTGAGGTTCTCCTTCTTACCCCCCAGCCCAGGCACTTGGCTTCCAACTCCTGTCAGGTTGGAGACAGCAGTGTGAATCCAGTGCCAAATGCTTCTCTCCTTCTCTGTGTGGCATATGAGGCAACAATTAATCTCCTTATGCCTTTTGGCTGATGCCTGAATATGCAGTCCCCATAGTTTCTGGACAAGCTTAAGTGGGGTACGTGACCCAATTTTAACAAATAAAGCCACTATACAATATGTGAATGATCTTGCTTTTCTTCTCTAACAGACATGAAGATCATTTGGCTCAGGTTTTAAACCTCCTGGCTGACAGAGGATACTGCGTCTCAAAGCCTAAGATTCAATTACTTCTTCAAAGAGTTTACTACTTAGAGTTTATTTTAACTCCGGGGCATTGAGCTATTTCAAAAGTATACATACAACTTTCAAGCCCTTTTGACCTCTAGCACCAGAAAGCAACTTTGTTCCTTCCTAGGGTTAACAGGCTACCATATGTGGATTCTTGTGTATGGCCTTGCTAAGTTCCTGTATGAGGCCCTCAACTATGTATCTTTCCCGGAGATAGAAATATCAGTAGAGCTATGAAGAATTAAAATCTTCCCTTCAAAACCCCTGATTTTGGATTGCTACACCTTGACAAACACACCGTGTGTAGTTGAGTTTCCTGAGCATCCCAGTGTGGTTTTCCATGTCCTTCCTTGGGCCTGGGGCCTCTTCAAAGGCCTGTGAGGTAGTCATCAGACAGCTACATATATCAAGACAATAACCACTTCTATTAGTAGAAAAATCAACTGAGATTACTCTGATATTTCTGCCGCCTCCATACACTCTTCATCAGGTGGCTTCTCTGTTAGAATGTGAAGAACTTCATCTCAATCCTGTTTTCCTTCCTCTTCCTGAATTCAGTTTTTATGATTAGGAAAAAAATAACACTCGTTGTTCATGATTGTCTTGATATCATTAAACTAACTTGTACTAACCACTTGTGCTTACAGGGACCTAAAAGACCCACCTATGGATAATTCATGTGTAATCTAGTCTGTTGACAGTAGTGCCTATGTAAGAAACGGCCAGACAAACTGGCTATGCTGTTGTTTCTCTCAATGAGACTCAGCATCTATCTGCAGGGATATCAGTACAAGTTGCAGTGATTGTTTTGATTCATGCTTTAGAGCTCAGTAAGAAGAGATGAGACACAACACATGTAGATTTCAAATATGCTTTCCCTGTACTACATGCTTACAGTGATATTTAAAAAGACAAAAGAAAGGAAGCAGAAAATAACCAGTATGTGTAACTATTCTGCTTGTTTGCCTCTTACTGGTTTTGTGCCATAAGGGCTATTCTTCTTAAAACTCTTTGCTGCTCATCTGTTGCTAAAAGGCTATAATGCTGACTCAATCCTCCAACCTGTGACCAGATTAGATCTCCTAGAGGGAGCAGGTGTAGAGGTGTACCTGCTCAGAATAAGTGTCCAATGAGATAAGGTGGGTGGTGGCACTGGAGGGCTGCCCATGGGGGCTACTATTCGTTATCTAGGTTCCAGAAATTGCCATTGATATTGGGTCCATCACTTGGATGAACCTTGGAAGAAAGAAGCTTCCCAGAGAATCTGCCATTCTGGAAAAGCCAACCACTGGGAAACTTAAAACACCTGTTAAAGCACACTTCAGTTAAGTAAATACCTTATCATCTCTGCCCTACCCTTTGATACAGGACTATACTCACCTTGAGTATTCTCTTAGTAGGACCCTTCATTTTAATTACCTGTTTTGCTCACTTTTGCTTTCAGGGACTTACCTAGTGGCACCAAGAAGATGCTTACAAAAGTTGTAAGAAGCTCAGTTTCCAACCTCATGTCTAAAATTTTCTGACAGACTGTCTCTAATCTACCTTACAAGACTTAAAACAACAAGTCAGGGCTGTATCAGACACCAATCCAAGTTTTGGAAAATGATACAGGCTTCACTCTCTGGATCCCCTTGGTAAATTAGTAATTAACCACAACTGTCTTTGGTCTCATAATCTTTATACTTGGTCTGGGTGGAATAAACTATCTCCTAAATTCTGTATTTTGCTTGTTGACAGTCAGTCATTCTTCAGATCGTCCTGCACCCTCTGACCCAACGACCTCTGTTGGACCCCTCCAAGAAGTCAGAGGGAGTAAGGACTTTTAACTCCCTCCAATCTTAGCAGAAAGCAGCCAGAAAACATGGTGCCCTTTATTTTTGTGGGGGAGGGAGGTCCTAACTCTTCAGGGGGGAATGAGAGGCAGGTAATTACACATTAGCAGGCCTTAGGGACAAGAGGACTAAATCCAAAATAACACATACGTTAATCTAGGCATGGTGGTGCATGCCAGTAATCCCAGTACTCTGGAGACTGCAGCAGAAGGATAACCGTGAGTCCAAGGCCAGCCTGGGCTCCATAGTGAATTCATGACCAGCCTGGACTACAGAGCAAGACCCTGTCTCAATAAAATAAAATGAAATAAAATAAAAATAACACATATGTAAAGGAACCAGAATTTCAATGTGTAATGTATTTCTGTCCATCTGTTAGGCCCTCAGGCCCACAGCAATCTCATAGAGCACAATGACATCTTAAAGCTACACATGGTGCACATTCCTGGCTGCCCTACTCAGAGATACAGGACCTACACCTCCAGAGGGTACGGCCTGGGGAGCAATAACACCAGGAAAACATTCTTAAAGACTTCCCACCTCAAGCGAGGACAAGGATTAAATTAAGAACTTATTCTCTCCTAAGTTTCCTTCCTAGTTTGGTTTTATGATCCAGGCTCCTAAGGGAGCACTGAGCACCTGGAAAGGACAGGAAGACTCCTGTGTAAAAATGTAATTAACCAAAGATTCCAAACACAAGAACTAATATGGCACTGCCTGCACACTGAAGGTGGGACTCTCTCTATCCACGATGCAATAAGTTTTACCTATTCTTCTTTGCTTCCATTTATGTGTCTTGATGAAATTCTCTCATCTAGAGCATAAGAACAGAAGAAAGTGAGGAGCCAGTTCCTCTCAGCACTAGGACCTGGCTTCCCTGTAACACTGAGTTGAATGCCCAGTACTAGGGAAAAAAAAAAAAAAAAAAGCCTCCTAAATACTGTTTTGCAGGAAACTTGACAGGTATTCCACTCAGTCCCAATTCAGCCAATAACAGTTTGATTTTGAAAATGAATCTAGGGTTTCCATGATATACCATTTCCTCATAAGAAAAATAATTCGAACTAAATCATCACCCCATCTCAAAGTTGTAAATACTTCGCGGGTTTTATTTTTGCAAGCCTAAGGAAATCAAAAGATGAAATGGGCTTCCATTCTCTGCTACCACCTGCTGGCACATTCCTAGTACTGCAGAGTTGAAGGACTTTTCAATGGCTAGCTCCAGGTATGTAAATACATTTCAAAGTGAAAAATATAATATCAAGTCATTTTTTGGCAAAAAGTATAAGTAGTTTTATATGCCATGACTGTATCATCCTTTTAATTTGCAAGAGCTTCTGATGTGTCCTTACAAAACTGGTTTGGGAATATTCAAATAGATTGAGAAAATTTTGGAAATTTTTACATATTCAAGTATACTGTCTGTTTTCTTGTAGGCTCTGAGAACAATTTTCTACAGTTAAAAAAAATTCCATAATGGAGCAGGGTATGATGGCTTATGCTTGTAACCTCAGCACTCAGAATGCTGAGTCAGGAGGACAGCAATTTCAAGGCTAGCCTGGGCAACATAGTAAAGTTCAAGACCACACTGGAACATAGCCACTGGCTCAAAAAAAAAAAAAAAAAAAGTGGCTGGGATGCAGCTCAATGGTAGGACATATGGCTAACGGGGAGGAGGCCCTGAGAGCAGCTCTCAGGGAAAAAAAACAAAATGGAATGATGTGCACATTTGGAGAAAAAGTCCTGGCACCGAAAATGTCCAGAGGCTAACATATGTAATTCACCTTGACGGAGTAAGATTAGTAAGAGTCCTCCCAAGATTCCAGATGAATTTTCCCATCTCCAATAGGGATCAAGGAGCTCCTGAATTTGGGTTCCCCGAGGACTGTGAGTTTAGGCCACACATAGATTCTGCTCTTTAGTCTAGAACTCCAGTACAACACAGGTATACAGCCAGCCATAACTGATGGAAACTTCTTGCCTGGATATTCAGGCAGAAATGGACAGGCGCAACTGGGTGTAACAGAACGCGTGGGAGGCAGGAGGGGACAAGTTAATCTGGAAGGCTCCTCCAGGATGATTACCTCACCCTCCTCGAAACTATGAAGCCGGACCCGCCAACCACTCCCTCCTTCAAATTCTTTTTGATCTCGCTTGCGAGGAGCTCTTCCTTCTTCTTACCTTTGTTTACTGGAACTCCGAGCAGGCAGCTCCAGCCCCATAACTCTGGTCCCATCTGGGAGGCTGCCCTCCTGCCTTGCATGTATGTCCCAGGCTGCAAGTTTCGCTCCCTGCCCAACCCAATGCACGAAACCGTCCTCACATTCTCACCCAAGACAGCACTACCACACTTGATCTCTCTGTTGAAATCCTGAGACCAATGGTCTCCCAACTGCCCAGACTTAAAAAATCTGAAGGAGCCTTCCTGTCTCTCCAAATCCACGTAACGCTCCCCACCCAGAAAAAGCTGGCAGGCTTTTTCTCTGGCAGATGTTCACATCACAGTACCCCCCATCAGCCTTCTTCCTTTGGTCTGTTCCTCATTTCAATACCTGTCTATCATTTCTTAAGAGTCGTAACTTCTGCTCACAAAATCGCTGCTCAAATGTTTCAAGAGTCCTTTGGCTTACAAGAGACTTCCCACACACCTAAGGCCTTTCATCTCCTGATTCCCACACATGAGGAAATTCTGCCTAATCACAAACACTCAACTCCTCGATATTTCCAGTCTTCTATTTAAACAATTCAAATGACATCTGTCCATTGTCTTTCCCAGACACTACTGTCACTGAGAGGCCTTGTGCCTCCACATCCCCATGACAATGAGGGAGTAATTCAGCCATTCCACCTAGTACCACTATTATTTAGTCCTCTTCTGTACTCGATTAAAAATCTACTGAGGTCGGGAAACTCAGTAAAGCTTTTACACATTTTTTTTCCTGCCATCTCCCATTGTATAACATGCACAAGTATTTTTCCCATAATTATTATTTTTATTACTATCTGTAATACATAATCACAATATTCAACTTGGGGAAATGTGCCTGCATATATTGTATCTTTTTTTGAGACAGGGTCTCGCTCAGTGGACTTATGGGATTCCTCCTGTCTCAGCCTCCCAAGTGCTGGGATTACAGGCGTGCGCCACCACATCCAGCTTATGGTGCTGGAGAATCAAACTTGGGTCCTTAGCACTTGACTTAGTTAGCTCTTGCTAGGCAAGCGTTTCAACGGCTGAGCTATTCCTCCAGCCCCATATTGCATGTTAATCACACAAGTTCTTTTTTTTTTTAATTTGTTCTTCTAAAGGCAAAATAGTTAAAACAGAAAATGTTGCATAAAGATCACAGAAAAGTTTTAATTCAAACTCAGATACTAAGAAGCACAATGCAGGACAAAGATTTTGACCTTTAAAAAATGGCAGGAATGACAAGGGAGAAAGATAAGGGAGCTGCCTGACACCCACAGAAGACAGCCACGGGAGGAGGAGGAGGAAGTGGGAAGGCAAATCTGCCTCACTGCCTCTGCCTCACTGCCTCTGCCTCAGCCACATGCAGACACAAGAGTCCCACATCCAACAGATGGTACCTATGCTGTGGAAAAACACTCTGAGAGCTCCTGGCAGAAAAGCAAAAACCTAACACATACCTTGAAGGGAGAAAGAAAGACCTCAAACTAGCACTGACTAAAATTTTCCTCCCCGACAGAGAATAATAACAATTTCCCTACTTTCCGAAGCAGAGAATGAAGGCAGAAGACAGAAAAGCTAGAGCAAAAAGAGAACAGGCTCAGCAAAGGTGGAGGGGCCGGCTGCAAGAGCCACATGAAATAATTATCACCGCAGCCTACGGCAGAGCCAGATGGCAGCCGCAGACGACGGAGAGTCACACAGGCCATATGAAATTTTGATGAATTCCTTAATGGCTAAATGATGAAAGCCCATATTCCAGAAGCAGGCTAATAATAGAATAAATGTCAGTACGACACATACAAAAAACTTAAAATTGCCTTCATTATTTACTCATCTGTGCACGTGTATTTCTCAACATGTCATTGCTTAGCAAGTGCTTTCACTAATGAAAACGATGATCATTTACATGATGAATGCTAATGTTACAACTTTAAACTCAAAGGTGATACTCTGGGCCATTATATTACAAAAAAGAAAGAGCCGCATAATACAGCAACCCACACACTTGACCCAAAATTACAACTACAGTTACTAAATGAAATCCATACACACCACCCTGGGATCCCAACATGAAAAATAAAGCAGTTACACCTTCTCTGACAGCTCTCCATCTTTGAAATGAGCAGACTAATTACACAAGAGTGCACATAAGGTCTCATGAACTTTAGCTTCTCTAAGCCAAACAAGACTGTGTTCGTCAGTTTTCTACCACGCTAGTGAAATACGTAAGATAATCAATCTATAAAAAGAAAAGGCTTACTCTGGCTCACAGTTTGGGAGGCTCTCCAGTCCAAGGCTGATGGGCCCCATTTCGTTCAACTGTGGCAGAGCAGCATAACACGGAGGAAGGATGTGGCAGAGCACAACTGCTCCCCTCATAGCCAGGAGGGAAAGGAGAGAAAAAGAAAGAGACCAGAGTCTCACGGATCTCTTCTAACGCACACTTCCAGGGATCTAAAAACTTCCCTCTAGGCCCCACATCCCCAAGGTTCCACTGTCTCCCAAAAGCACCACCCTGGGGATTAAGCCTTCAATACAAGGGCTTAGGGTTCACTCAAGATCCAAAGTATAGCAAAGGTATTTCTGAACCGCTTTACATTTGCCTAAAATGTTTTACCCTCCAATACTGAAGGTCAGCAGTTTATTTCCTTTCTATAAACACCTTGACAAGGTGCTCATGCCACACCGCCAGCACTCTTTTTAATGGCCACACTGCCCCTTGCTCACCCAAGTCCAGCAGACAGAGAAGCAGGTAAGCAAGTAGGTCCCTATACTATGACTCATACGAAAGCAGACTGCCCACAAATCCACCATAAAGCACCCAGAAATGACTGGCTACAAAAATTACTTACAGAAGTGCACCCTCTGCTGGAAGAGTGAAGAAACTTCATTGTTATGGGCCTGATACGATAATATTCCATGAAACTAGACATTATCAGAAATCTTTACTGAACTCCTCATTCCCAAACTGCCCTTCCAGCATCAGGTATAAGAAATTGCTCAGGACATCAAGACAAATCTGTGCTTCCAGGAGACATCTATGAATACTTAGCAGGTACGTAAGGACTATCTTCTATGGCCTATTTGAAGATACTAACCTGTGTGCTACTCATGCAAAATGATTATATCAAAAGATACATAACTAGCTTGTTGCACACATGGAGAACATGCTAAAGAATCCACTATGATGGAAAATACTTCACTCTCAATTTTCATCCCTTACTCCTGTTATTTTTAGTTCTGGCATTAGATTCCCCTCCCCGTCCCCATGGAATTAAAAAGAACCTAAGGATACGATTACAGAAACTGGGTAGGAACAAAAATCAGGTACTACAGTTTTCTATTTTATTTGTGTGTAGAAGTTTTAAAATAAATCCATGGATATAAAGCATTAATGCAAGTCAAAATGTTTCAATGAACAAGCTTCAGTGGCTCAACTTTATAACAATTGTAAACAAATCTGTTAATTTTTCTGACCATTGACAATATATGGATTTTTTAATGTTTGAATTCTTTTAAACCAAGTAACTAAATGCAACTAAATGATGTCTGTAGCACTTTTTAGATCCTTCACTAGACCTTCCTTAGTTTAAAAAAAAAAAAAAAACTTTGACAAGTAAGTTAAATCCAGCCAGGTGTGGTGGCACATGCTTGAAATCTAAGCACTCTGAGAGTCTGAGGGAGGAGAATTGCAAGTCTGAACCCAGCCTGAACAACTCAGCAACCTAGCAAAACCCTGTCTTGAAATAAGAAATTTAAAAGGGGGCTAGGGGTGTAACTCAGTAGGAAGGTCATTCAGAACCGAGAATTACACACATACATACACACACACACACACACAAAAGTTAAATCACCCAAAAAAAACACTGGTTGAGAAAGCACAGCCAGTTGATTACCAGTACGAAGTGAATCTCCAAATTGAAGATCTAAAACTTGACTAAGGCACCCCAAAGGACAATGAATGAGTTCATAACCATGAGGGGTCCGAAAGTAACTATAAAAGAATTTAAGAAGTGTGACCCTCCTGCAGGTCATATATAAATAACTTCAGTAAGTAATAACCTAACCACCCCAAAGCTAACTGATGTCTGTTGGTTTGTGACCTACTCGTCAGAGTTAGGGCCTAGGCATATGGAACTAGAACAAATCAAAAACTCATGAGCAGACTGTGAACAGCTGGGTTTTCTCAGGTAGTTGTGCAAGGACAACAGAGCCAATAGAAATATACTGTGAAAAATGTGGTTTAGTATTATTAGCCTGTGCAGAATACACTGATGAGGGAAAGGAAGAAAAGACCAAGGCTGGTAAGAAAGAAGAAAACAGAGGTTTTGAGTAAGTAGGTAGAGTTGAAATTACAAGGTAAGATAGCAGGCAAACTCTAGAGTAAGATGGTATAAGTCAATAAGAATGCAAAAATGAAGTCTCTCCGGGACATTAACTGAGGTTAGTATTAAGTTATCAAATGACCTACCACAGTAGAACTGGAGGTCACAGAACTGGGAGGTTGGGGAAGCTGACAGGTCTACACAGTGGTAGGATTACAGTAGGAAGGAAACGCATCAGGTACTCAAGTTATAACTCAGCAGAGTAGTAAAGAAGAGGTCAGTGTGACAGTAAGGAGGGATGTTAGATAGTTTAAGCAAAAGGACTGTTATACAGATACTTCTACGTGAACATTTCAAGCTACTTGTCCAGAAGTGGTCACTTCTTTTAAGCCCTCAAGTATGCAGGGAAGGGGAAGATGATAAACTCCACAGGGGAAGACTACTGGAGAAACAGAGGACTGAAATACTCAGAAGGCAAGGAAATAGCTGGGCCCAGTGGCACAGGCCTATAATCCCAGCACTCCAGAAAGCAGAAGCAGGAGGACCACATGTTCAAACCTAGTCTAGGCAACTCCACAAATCAGTAAGCTCTTGTCTCAAAATCAAAATATAAAAATGGGTTAGGAATGTAGTTCTGTGTGAAGGCTCTTGGCTCCCAGTACGGGGGGGT